>PNEQ01092992.1:82072-100608 GCA_003012365.1 Medauroidea extradentata | reverse complement strand
GCTGGCCGATATTGTCGTGACTTGCCGCGGAGAATGCTTACACGGTAGAGAGGCCAATCTCTGTAAAAACGTAACACACGTCAATAACAACACATAAAAGTTCGTGGCCAATTGAATCGCAGATTAGGATCTGTTTTGTATAGGAAATTGAAGTTTAGTCTGCTACCAAATGATAACGCGAATTTTGCATGTCTCTACCCATCACTGAATACGAAGGTGAGCTGCAGACGTGTGCGTAAGGCATTGAAACAAATTCGTGCAATGTAATTTTAATAAGAAACCGCTGTCCCTCTAAATATGACACGAAATTATTATTTATTCATTTATCCTATATCAAAATCATACTAAATTAAATTAAATAAATAAAATACTACGTTTTTAAAACGGGCTAAAAATTGCAAAATAATTTCTCCTATGAAAATACTTGTAAGATTAAAATAGAAAACGTAG
Organism: Medauroidea extradentata; assembly: GCA_003012365.1. NCBI lineage: Eukaryota > Metazoa > Arthropoda > Insecta > Phasmatodea > Phasmatidae > Medauroidea > Medauroidea extradentata. Next base: position 100,158 of record PNEQ01092992.1, on the reverse strand, counting down.
GGCGCAGGCAATGCACAGTTGATTCATGAATAATTCATTTAAGTCGCTAACAATTTTATTGCACTGGAAATTATATGAGCTATTGTGTGATTTTTCTGAACGACGTTTATTGCATACACGTCCCGTTTTTACTTATCTTACGGGTATTTTCATTGGAGAAATTATTTTGAAATTTTTTCTCCGTTTTAAAAACGTGGTATATCTAGAGACATGCAAAATTCGCGTTATTTTCTGTCAGCTGACTAGACTCCAAGTGACTATAGGCCGTTCGACGTCTCCCGCTGGCCGATATTGTCGTGACTTGCCGTTGAGAATGCTTACACGGTAGATAGGCCAATATCTGTAAAGACGTAACACACGTAAATGACAACGTATAAAAGTTCGTGGCCAATTGAATCCAAGATTATGCTATGTTGTGCATAGGAAAGTGAAGTTTAGTCTGCTACCAAATGATTACGCGAATTTTGCATGTCTCTAGGTATATCATATATGTTTATTTAATATACTTTTCTGCTTCTTAGTCTTGTGTTGTTGACATTTTGAAATCATGCGTTTTAAAAACATAGCACAGTATGTCAATAGTTTTTTTTCTGAACAACTTTTTTTCACGCATTTATTTCTCTCTTACCTTGCGTTGTGATAATTTGTTTGCTATGTTTAATTTTTAATGTCTTTAGTTCATAAGGAAGTTAGATTAACGCGGTATATTTAAAAAAAATATTTTTATGTAAAAATTTTTTTCTTATATTGCATTGATATCCAGTTCTGAGCTATGATTTAAGTTACATGTTTCTAGCTCATTGGGAAGTTAGTTTAAAAACGAGATTTCTAAAATTTCTAGTGGACAATTAGACAGACTCACTGTTAAAGACCGGGAAATTTTGCGAATTCATTTGAGAAGAGCTTAGATGTCAAAATCCTGTACATGTTGAATACTTTCGCGATTGGATGGCAGTTAATGACACCCTTCCTTGAGAAATGTAAACCAATAGCAGACTTGCATGAAAACACTCACTGACTCCCGTCACATGTACAACTGGCCACTCACTGGAGCAGCATACAATATACAAGTAGCTGAAGACATAGTGTACACAGGACTGTGAAGTCCAGCCGGCCGTAAGTTGAACCAGCAAAATTTTCGGGCCTCTATTTATAGTAACCGAACATCTCACTGTTGCCGAATAGTCAAACAAACTGGCAAGAAAGCGAGTTAATAAAACCGTGTTAAAAATGACGGACACAGAGTAATAAACCTTTTTTTTCCTAAGCTTGGAATGACGATTTCCCAGGACATAAAATTTGGTTTCCACATAAAAATTAACAGCTTACAGCGTAGACAAACGGAAGAAGTGTTTGTCGCCAGGTGCCTGAAAATACCGGTACGTATACTAACAGTTAGTGGAGGCTAGCTTTTGTTACGTTTGAGGCACGGAAACGGGGACGGCGGTAAGTCGACCACGAGGAGGTGAAGACGGACTTGAGTGTGAGAGGTTATGTATTCACATAACACCCCATTGAGATATGCGACGATGGCAGGGATGGAGGGAAGTTCTGGACAGGGCACAGTTGACGTCTCGCATCTTCTGCAGCCAGCATCCACCCTACCGGAGTTTTCCATCTAACTGACGGACGCTGTTACTAGGCGAGGATGGCCGACTAATTATCCCCACCGTCCACCATAGGGACACATTTTGAAGTTTATCTTCTCTTTGTAGAAAAACACAGAGGAAACATTTTTAATAGTTACATAAAAAAAAATACTTACCGTAACACACTACGGTACGGCTGAGGCGCCAGAGTTGGCAGCCCTGAGCCGCTGCCCACGCACGGGCGGCAAGTGCTCCTGCGGTGCGTATTGGTGCCGGTGACGTCACGCGGCGTCGCGCCATAAGAGTGGGACAAGGACATGCAGTACCGCCGGCTCGCGACATTACAACCGCCTCGATCCAGTTGCCCGCTCAGCTAGAATGAGGGTTGGGTTTCCACGTATTCCTAACTGTACCGATGCATCCACCGTTGTACTACGGACCTTCGAAAATTACCGTTTTGGTCGAATCGCGGTTGAGTCGATTGCTCGACCAGGTTAACCGGCCTGAATTTAGTTGTATCAGGTGGATTTTCACCGGGCCATCCACTGGTGAATTTTTCAACACAGTCTCTCAATAAACACTTTAAATAATCAGAGAAATTTCAAAAAGTGAATTCAAAGGAATTTTAAGGCCATGATCTTTCATTTATTTCAAACAATTGCAACTAACTCGAATATATTTCAACCAAATGCTTTGAAAAAATTTGCCAGAGTGTTTTTTTTTAAATAATATACCGTTTGCTATCAAAAAATTATTTTGCATCATTTTGGCTTATTTTGAAAACTATATATGTGGTATTTCGGAGGCAAAAATCTAAAAATCCGTTTGGTGTAATGCAAATAAAATTTGAGATACAAACGATGATATATAAGTCTTAAAACTGTAAGAATGAATTCTGAATAGATGTATTACTTTGCGTTGAAAAAAATATTTTCGGAACCACTGCAAAACTAAAGAGTAAGGCCTTAACTGACCATGTTTATTGTGCGAAAAATTGTGTATTTCAACGGGCACTTGCTGTAAAAAGAAAATAATATATTATTCGTATATTAGAAACATTAAGGCTCGGTTTCAGTCGCCATATTGAATTATATTATTTTTAGCATTTTTGAAATTCTGAGAAGAAAAATGTTAAATCGGCGACTATACCGCAAATTCTATTTACCTTGCGCTGCAGTGCAAGTAAGGCAATAGATATAGTAACGTATAGTTAGGTCGCAATTTGTCGGGAAAATTATAAAAAAAATTTGCCACACACAATGCGGCGTAATTATATGTTAACAGCCAAATCGCAAGGTCTGTACTGTAGCGAAATGTAAATAGAATTTGAGGTATAATCGCATATTTAACATTTTTCTTCTTAGAATTCCAAAGAACCGAAAAATAAAAATAAAAAAATCACTATGGCGACTGATACCGAGCCTTAAGTATATTTAATGTTAAATATGCAGGGACGTGCGAAATTCTCCCTATTTCCCTGCAGAAGACTAGATTGCAAGCTACTGTACGTTCTCTCGATGTCGCTCATTAGCTCGCGATGTCGCGTCGTGGCACGAAAACACAAATTCACTCAAAGTTAGAGAAACTAGGTCTTCAAAAGTGTTCACTTTATCTCGAATCGCCTGTACCTATTCTGTAGCGTGACTGAGAAAAAACCGGAATTAAATAAGTGCCGGCATCGGCCTATTTCCCCGATATTTACGCCTATCGTCATGTTCGGCATCGTAGAAAAATTGAGATGAGAAGAAATGGTAGTGGGGTGCATAACGGAATGCAAGAGCTAGGAAATCAGGCCAACCGTAACGTCCGCCACGTTTCCAATAAGTGGATATCGGGTCCATCCCGTCAGGAATCGGATCACCGTAATGAATTGCGCGTGATCTGACACCACACTGCCACAAATACTTCTACAAATATTAGCAGAGAGAGTAAAAAATCTCATAAATTATTGGTCCCAAATTAGTCTACAAACCACTTCAGCATGCTACGCCATATTATTAGTAGAGCCAGTGAAATTTCGGTTGTTTAATTTTGCAACACTTTGCTTCAATTTCTTATTCGCACATCTACAGCTCTGCTTCACGGTCAGTGAATTGATGTGCTTAGCTTCTCGGGACTTTATCCGCCAATCACAGACGTGTGGTGTAGCAGTAATCTGGTTCTGACTGGCACAGTCAAATGAGCGACACCTCTACGCTAATACAATCTGCCAATAACCATGAAGTAGAGAGGTAGATTTGCACGCAAGCCAGTGAAATAAATTGTTGCAAAATGAACTCCACAAAAATCCCTTACTCTAATTATTAGACGACTGTTGTTTGACAAAGTTTAAGTGTTTATAGGCAAACAACAAATTATTAGAGACAGGAAAAATTCGCGGGTTCAGTGACATGTAGGCTAGCCTCCAAGAACATGTGTGTATTCAAGCAGACATTACCTGCTCACTGGCTGCTCGATGACGCAGTGATATGAGCCTGCATTTAGTTGCTTCTGTACTATTGGCTAAGCGACTTCCAGGAAGTGTCAAATAAGTCACGGGCCAATTGCAAAAGTGGCACGATACTACAGTTGCTGGAATTCTTGCTTGGGGCCAAAAGATTACGCGAATTTTTCAGGTCTTTATAAATGATGATAATCGGCACACTCGAATTTTAACTGGCCCATTTAACTTTCTGTCGTTTCTGGTGGGTCCCTATCCGACTGGGTCAATGCTTATTCTGGTGCGTTGCGACTGAACGTCTTGAATCGTCTGTAAACAGGTAGGCGCCTTTAACTACATCACATTCAACGGGCGCGTAGGGAAGCGAAGTTTACAGTGCAATTTACGCTTCGTTACGACTATCCCTGCCTGCTGGAGTCTTCGAACAACAGGTGCGCCCCTCAGAAGGCAAGATAACCAGCCGTCACTTAGCGTCTGCGTGTGTATAGCTGGGTGTGTATGTAGCTCCATGTGTTAACAGCTGTGCATGTGTTTGTTTTCTCGTCCACTTCCCCCACACCAAGCATTATTTGCTTCCTCTCCCACTCCACAAATCAAAAACACTCGAGAAGTTTAACCTACATCCGACATAACTGACTTGATTTTTTATGAAGTAGATTCCAGTAAAGTTTGTTGCACAATCGCACGTCAACATTTTGATCTCACATTTAGAGGAACAGAAAATGTTATATGACCATAGGACCGAAAACGCGCCATTAATGTACCACATGTCTCATGACTTCAGGCTAGGGACCTGAACAATTCGCGTTTTCTTTTAGGCACAGTCTGGAACCCCACCAACTATAAGTTCGTGTTACTTTCACAATTGGTCCTTGACTTATTTGACACCTCGTGTAAGTCGCCGAGACAGTAAAAAGTGTAACTAAATGCAGGCCCGTATCACTGCATCAGCCAGCAGCTAATCAACTGCTGTCTGTTTGAGTGCACATACAGTCTTGGAGTCTAACATACAAGTCAGCGAACCCGCGAATTTTTCCGGTCTCTTCTTACGGCAATTATCTTTCATTTGTTTAAAAAAAAAATTGCAAATAATTTAAATATTTTTTAACCAAATGCTTTGAAAAAAAATTGAGACTGTATACACAATTTTGCGAGAGCATTTTAAAAATAATTTACCGTTTGGTAGCAAAAAAAAAATATTTTGCTTAATTTTGGCTTATTTTGACAACAAAATATGTTATATTTCAGGGGAAAAAATCTAAAAATCAGTTTGGTGTATTGCAACAGAAAAATTCAGATACAAACGATGATATATAAGTGTTAAAACTGTAGGAATGAATTTTTGACACATGTATTAATTTGCGTTAAAAAATATTTTCGTAACCACTCCAAAACTAAAGGGCGCCCTTTCACACGATCAAAATTTGCTTTAATTGTCTATAAAATTTATTGAATTCAACCTCTTGACTGTCATGTCACGCCATCTTGATGTCATAAACGCGGCCGTTTTGTCTTTCAATTTATTGAATGTCGTGAATTTCGTCAAAGATTTTCGTTTCGAACATGTTTGAAATTTTCTTGAACCGAAATATTTTAGAATGGAATAAATGTTCTTCTGTAAGTATTAATTCAAAAAATAACGTATTAGTTGAGTTCTGTATACAAATTTAGACATATTAAAAATAAAACCGAGCGCTATTTCTTTAAAATAATACATACAAAAATATTAATAAATTTTGTAACAGCAAAACCAAATATTTTGTGTCGTGCGAAGTTAGTAGATACTTGTAAGATAGGTACAGTATTTATTTTGTGCATAATTTGCTTACTAACCATGCAATAACTTTTCCAGTGATCCCTTCAATCTTTATTGAATAAAATTTCTGAAGATACGTGCTATTCAAAAAATTAAATTCAAGAAATTGAATTCAAAAAATATTTGATCGTGTGAAAGGGCCTTTACAGTGAATCACGCGCGGGCTGGCTCCTGTTACTGAGGAACGCTACATCTTCTGGTATGTAGTTGCCAATAATGAGGGACCCCAGTTCTTCCCGATAGTATATTGTGCTACTTTGCTTCGGTTTCCCTCACGTACACATCTGCAGTTGTACTTCGTGGTCAGTGCTTGGATATTTAACTATCACTAGCTTCGGGTGAGAGAGAGATTTTGTTCTGTGCTTAAGGGCGCCGTCTACCCGCGCGTGAGAGGCTCAAAAGCGACGGAGCTGTAAGGTCGACCTTGAAGCGCGCATCAAATGCCGCGTCGCCTCAACGAGCCAAGCGCTGAACTAGCGTGCAAACTTCCCGCCGAACTTTTTTTACTATGGGGCTTTAAGCGGTGACCATATAATTTTATCTTACGCGACGAAAGGGAAAGAGTCGCTCTACAGGTCTATAATATTCAAAATATAGTGAAAATGATTACTCTTACATAAAAATCAGCCTCAAAAGTCCCGATTCAGTCACATTCACACTAAAAAAAATACTTGTTAGGAACGATAACAGTTAATAGCAAAATTATATACCTGTACTTAGATCCTTAAATGCTTTTCATAGCCTAACCACGTGACAACATGTTGAATGGTTTTCGAATGAAATCAGGATTGTTAAAGGTCTGCGCGCCTCTTCACGATTCTAGTAGACGGCGCCCTTAACATCGAGGTCTTCGGCGCTGCTGAAGGGTGACATAAGGTGAGTGTGGAGCGGCGCCGGAATGAAGGGCGGGAGAAACGGGAGATCCCCGAGAAAACTCGCCGACCAACAGCATCGTGCGGCACGATTCCCATGTGCGAAAATCCCGGGACCGACCCGCGGGGAATCGAACCCGGATCGCCTTGGCGAGAGGCAATAGGTCTGATTCCGTGACCACCGCGGCCCTTACGAGCCTTGGAATTCTACTGGCAAATCACAGGCGTGTGGTACTGCAGGAACGTAAAGGTCTATTCACAATTGCGATGTCCGAAGTTGTGTCCTAGGACAAGAATGCGCTGATTGGCGCACGTGACTCTGTGACGTCACATCAGTGTCCGAAGTTACAATGTCTTAGGACAAGCTTGGTCCTAAGACAAAGATTCGCCAATCTTAACTTTTGTCCGAAGTTGTGTCCTAAGACAGAAGAACATTTCATCAGTTTTCGCGGGCATTCGTAACTACGAATAAAATTGAAAACATTGAAATTAAACACGGTAGTAATAGAAGGTTTAAATCAATAGGAGCTGGACAAAAAATTTATTAATCAGAATTTTGGACCAGCTTTGGACATAATAAATGTGAAAACGAGGGCGAATCTAACCACGAAGTTCGGACACGTCCACGTCCCTTCACACGGCCAAATGTACATAGGCCTTTATTGTAATTGGCGGAGTCAAATGAGATACGGCTCTTCACATAGACACGCTGCCAACAACTATAAACATAATTGCAGACGTGCATGTAAGGCACTGAAACTAACTGGGGCAAAATTATTTTTCGCGAAAAGCAGGGGTCCCTGCGCCATGGTACTGTGAACTGTAGCGCAGAAACAGTGCAATTTCGTAACTATGTTCACGAAAGTACTTTTTGTTCCTTTAGACGTCAGGAGAGTTACTCGAAAATATTTTCATGTAATCCTGCAACAAACTGTATATAATATAAGGTATTCACGGTAAAGTGAACACTTTTAATATAATTTTGTCAATAATAATAATTTGGTGGCAATATATGTTAACTTTTTAGTGCAAATAACGTGTATATACACAGTGTTTATTACCTATAATTCCGTATTTATTTACCGGAAAGATTCTAATTACTTAAAAGTGTGTGTGTTTATATATATATGCTCAGTTTGGTGTCAACTGTCTTTATAAAAATATATAATTTTAATATTATTTTCAATGCTACAACATTGGGAATTTTTGGCCTGATACATGCAGTGCAGACTACGTGCACTAACTAGATGATTAACCATAGAACCAAGTTTTTGGTGAAATTTCTCCAGTCTACCTTGTTTATGTACGAAAAAAACTTCAGAAGGCTTTCTGCCCGAAGTCACGATTTCCAAAGTAACGCCTACATTTTACTACCGGATATGTGATTTCGAAGCAGAGAAGCACTGCGTATATTCTCATCGCATTTTATAACCCCCGTCCAAAGCGCTTCTCCCAGCAGCAGCAGGATGTGGCGAGAAGAGCGCCAAGTTGGCAGCACTACGTGCGAATTAAGCCTGGCAAAGACACTGTGTCCTCGACCTTAGCAGTTAGCGGAGATCAGCGCGCACAGGCAGACGTGGGTGAGAGCGGTTTGCGCAAGCAACTGTTTTTTCCCGCGCGCGCGCGCAGCTCCGCGTGGGTGCTTTCCGTACTGGACCATCACCCTCCCTGTGGAACCTTGCGAAATATCCGACAATCGTCGTACATTCGCCTCCCTACCTGCCCTTCAAATGCGTTGCAGCGAGTTACGACTATTCTCTTTTTGACGAAACTATTTAACGCACATTATATCTGTATATCTACGAAAAGAACACACACTTAAAACTATGTCGCTACAGTTTTAAAAATTAAGTACGTATATTATAAACATTATTTTCAGGCACCTGGCCATAAATGGCATTGTCAGACTGCCGTACGTGGAAAATTAACAATCGTATTCGAAGAACACAACTATAGAAACAAGAGGTAGACTTTGAACTACGGTGCCCACGAATAAAATAAAGTGTTCATCTTTAAAGTCCCATAGAATAAAGGATAATAGTAAAGCACTGCACAACAGCTGAGTGGCTTGCACGGAGAGGCGATAATACATTGCAAACGTCGGTTAGTGGCAACCTTACCACTCCTGCCTCACACACACAAACACAGCCTATCTAGGGCAGCAACGTATGGGGGTTTAAATTGCAATATTTTATAGAAATAAATATCGATGTTGGCCTGTAATAATGTGTGTGTATGTATATATATATATATATATAAGCATGTAAAAGATTGATAGTCTTCGACACCGTTTAACCGACACCACCGTGAAATTTGGCACATATATGTACATTTAATGGAGAAGGTTTATATGCTTTCCATTTGAGTCTAGAACATCGACTTCCATACATACCAACCCTTTTTGGCATGTAGGAAGAACCATGTGCTTTTGCGAAAATAATTTCACCCCAGTTGGTTTCAGTGCCTTACGTCCACATCTGCAGTTCTGCATTATATACTCAGTGATTGGATGTTTGAACGCTCGCGTGTCTCGAGGTTCTGTCCGCAAATCACAGACGTGTGTTGCTGCAGTAACGTTGTTGTGATTGGCACAGTCAAATAAGAGACGTCACTTTGCAACAAATATGAAGCAGAGTTGCGGTTGTGCACGTAAGGCACTGAAACGAAGTAGGACAAAAATAATTTTCGCAAAAATGGCCCTGCAGGGCATAAAAAGAAGGGGGGGGGGAGATTTCTCAATTCGGCCAACATCAATTTATATATGTATATATAAGGGAATAATATTTACATATACACTGGCAGGACTACGTCTGCCGGGTTCAGTTTATATATATATATATATATATATATATATATATATATATATAACGACGATAAACGTGTGGCTGTTCCACTCCCCTGCCATGGTTGGAGTGTGAAAAATCGTGAATATCTTTGGTAGCCTCTAAAATCCTTTAATATTTCGCACGGTGTATGGAATCAGACAATGATTATTTGTAGAGACCTGAAAAATTCGCGTTTTCTTTTGGCCACAAGCAAGAATGACAGCAACTATAAGTTCGTACCACTTTCGCAGTTGTACCGTGACCTATTTGTAGGGCCCGGTAGTTTTCGCGAAAAGATTTTTGCCCCACTTTGTTTCAGTGTCTTACGTGCACACCTGCAGTTCAACTTCATGGCTATTGACAGAGTGATTTTGTGCAGAGTTGTTATTCATTTGACTGTGCCAATCACTACACCGATAACTGCCACACATCACGTCTGTGATATGCGGGTTTAACCTCCAGACGCTGGGTGTTACGGCATCCAATCACTGACCACATAGCAGAGATGTAGGTGCGCACGTAAGGCACTGCAACAAAGTGCTGCAAAATTCTTTTCGCGAAAATTACCGGGCTCTACCTATTTGACACTTTCTGGAAGTCGCTCAGTCAATAGTACAGAAGCAACTAAACGCAGGCTCATATCACAGCGTCATCGAGCAGCCAGTGAGCAGATAATGTCTGCTTGAATACACACATGTTCTTGGAGGCTAGCCTACACGTCAGTTAACCCGCGAATTTTTCCTGTCTCTAATTGTTTGATATGGTTCAACTGTTTACGTACGAATAACAGACGTTCAGCAAAGTGTCAAAACTTTTATTGGCTCCGGTCAAATAACAACACACAAGTAATAAAAATAGTCAGATAAGTAATAAGTAAATATTGAATTCAAACCTAGCAACTAACAAAACAGTGTACTTTTCCTGCGATAAATCTCTCTCTAGTCATGGTGTAAAAAAAAAAACAGTTTGACTTGTAGGCAGCAAGCAGTCACGCACAGTTGTAATGGGATATGACATGACGTTTGTCACAACCGTATTTGGAATGTTCTCCAGATGAAGCATTTGCCCACTAAAGAGTTACTTGAGAGCTGATGATGTCACGGTCGAGTGTGAAACGGGAGTGGCGCACGCGAAAGGTGGCAATCCATTCAGGAGTAGCCATTATCCGCCTACAAAAGTGGTACCAAAACTGGACGGCTTCTAACCTTCCCACCTTGGAACAACATGCCACAGCAGCCACGTAAACGTCAGACAACAAACAAGCTTAAAAAAAAATAGTCTCGAGCACTGGATACCTATGAATACAGTGGCGAAATCACCCTAATATAGAACCATAGTTTTTAACATTAAAATCTCTTATTCTAGCGTTGTTTTACTCTTGTATATTTTGGAGGTTAAACCAACATGGCGGACATTCATTTAATCGTTTGCTGTGATTGGTTGCTGGTCTATGCGTCCGCACAAGAAATGAAGTATTACCATTTCCTATGTCAGTATCTCTATGCACACGGCCACATTTCAGTAGTTGTGAATCAGAAGACAAGGAAACATAGAGGTTTGTTCTTGTGCGAACGATCTATCTTATGTGCTGTTATGTTGTCGATTGTGAACCCACCTTAAGAACAGTGTTTTCTTCAAACTAACTTCCGTGGTAGGAATTGAGGGGGAGGGGGAAGTGGAGGAGCGAGTGAGATGTTTTTGGTCAGCGTTCAACATCGAGGTCTTTAACGCTGGTGGGGTGTGACATGATGTGAGTATGGAGCAGCGCCGGAATGAAAGGGCGGGGAAACGGGAGATCCCCGAGAAAACCCGCCGACCAGCGGCATCGTCCGGCATGATTCTCACAAGGGGGAAGTGGAGAAATGCGCTCTCTCAAGACATTGCCACTGCCTCTTACTAATCCCTCATCCCCCCACCCCCCTCCAAACATCATCTAGAGGCACCGAACGAGATGGCGCACAGTAACACGTTGGACTCGAATTCGGGAGGACCCAAGTTCAATCCCCGTCTCTGGTCATCCAGATTTCGGTTTTCCATGGTTTCCTGAAATCACTCCAGGCGAATGCTGAGATGATTCATTAAAAAGACCATGGCCGACTCATCTCCCAGCTCCCGTCGTTGACCCAGTTGTGTGTCGCCGTCTGTCGACCTCGCTGTCGACGAGACGAAAAACGCACATACCTACCTACCTACCATCTAGATAATTTATATAGGTGATTCGGAATAAAGTGAGCACTCAAAAAAGCCCTGATTAATTTCTATTTTCTGCCAGTTTATATCTTTCCCCTACATGTAAACATCAACATTGCCACGTGCTTTTATTTACATAGGCTTGTACAATGTTTACATTTACGTTACAGTGCTCCGATAAAATTTAGCTACAATATGTACTCATTAAATGCACGGGTGTTAAATATGTGCTATACTCAGCAGTAATCTTAGTTATAAATACCTGCGAGTAAACGTCTTATAGCACTGGTTCCTCTGCGTCTACTCTAACGGCGCTATTACCGTTACGAATCTCGTAAATGCATGCACAGTATATTCGAACTTTTAAAATAAAACCGCCACTAAAAACACACACGACACACACAATTCAAGAATTCAAGTTCCGTTCAGCATACTGCAATGAACGACGACGCACGTAAAGAGAAACAATAAATAACGTATTTTCTTAATGTGTGAAACAGGGGAAAAAATGTTGTTTCTATTTCCAGATACTCAGGCTGGCGACCATAAAACATAACAACTTACATTACTAATGACTTCACATAATTTATCAATGACATTCATGAACAGTCACTTCTAATACTTTTACATGTGTTTATCATAAACAGGTTTTCATTACATAACGGACAAACAAACTGAATGACGCAATTCGCTTCCAAGCGGCGAAAACCTAACTCTGGTGCCATCTGTCGGTGAAATTTTAAACTACCTCTGTGGCGCGAAGCGATAGCGGTATCACAGAATATTTAGGAATACAGAAGTGAAATAGTCGGCAGGAAGGCGAACTCAGTCACACACGCCAGCAAAATGGCTTCCCTGGCCAGCAACATGGCGGAAACACCTACTGCCAATCAGCGTGAGGCAGCTGCTCTGCTAGTCGGCAGTCAGGCCAATAGGAAACATGTAGTAACATGCAGGAGCCAAACAGACACGGGGCTGGAGTCTACAGCCTCGGGCAGCCAATAAGCGGCCAAGTTCGCCTATATCAAACGAGCCGCCACGTCATTTCACGTCTGTATTACTATTTAGTCTGTGGCGGCATGTGCCAACGATAATCGACTCGGTTGCGTCGCTTTGTGCTGCCGCTAATAAAATAAAATTGTACAGTCAGTAGGTATGTCAGTAAGAACTTAAATAAATATTTTAAAGTATATTAAATACAGAGAGGTCGTTTGCAATTGATGTTGTTTCACTAATGCTGTATTCAAATAAGACAATTCACGAACTACATGCAGTTATTCGCTACCAACCATACAAACAATAATATAACTGTTGTTAATGTTGACTTATATGCAGTAACGGCTAGTGATTTTTTTCAAAGGTTAAATCTTTAGTGCTCACTTTATTCCGAATGGCCTATAACTATTATTACAGCAACACATTTCTGAATTCTTTCATCATCCACCCCGTCGAAACTTAAACTGCTCCCCCTTCCAAGATTAAAATGTTAAGAGAACATGACACATAATTCCGCGCTAAAAGCATCACTTTAAATTACTCAAAGCAAATTTACAAAATGAAAACAAATATAACAACCTTAGACAATAGGTTTTACCAACTTTCTGAGATAAAAATATTGTCGAGTAGGACGTCTTTTTTTAAGAATAATCGCTGACGTCAAAATTTCGTGCATTTAAATGCGTTGCAGCAAATTACGCTTAAGAAATGCATCATTCTGGGTAAATGTTTGCTCATGAAGTTGGCAAATATATTTATAGAGTCGTTATTTTTAAGTTTTTCCATACTTACTTTCTAAAACGAGTAAATTTAAAACGAGGTTAGGCGTTTTATCTAGCAAACACTCTTAAGGGTATGATTTACAGTATAGACTATTATTGCAATTATTGTTAGAAAGTTGTAACGAGAGTAAATATAAAAAATCTGTTTGACAGTTTTGTTTAAAATGGTTTCTCCATGTTAGCTAATTTTTTGAAGACAGTAAATACTGTGGCTTTTAGCTAATTTTGTTGTTAACGAAATGTTGATTAATTGACTTTTAATCGGAATCGTAAAATCTCATGTCTTGAAAAAAATAACTATTACTGCAAAAACGTTTGTAAACAAAACTGCCAAAAAGATTCGTGATATCTGTTCTTGTTGAAGTTAAATTAACAATAATAATAATAATAATAATAATAATAATAATAATAACCCCAAAACCAGCAGAAGTAGTGAAGCATGGCCTTAAATGGTCCACTGTTCAACTATTTGTGTGATAGTTTTTTTTAAGCCTAAACGGAAGCAAATATCACAATTGACAGTTATGTTTAAAATGATTTTTCGAAGAAATTATACAGTTTCGATTAATAAGTAGAGACCCAGAAAATTCGCGAATTCATTTGAGAATACGTTATATTTCACACTCCTGTACACGTTAATTACTTTCGCGATTAGGTCACACTAAAATCAACTCTTCCTTGAGGACTGTGAACCAATAGCAGACCTGCATGAAAACACACACCCGCACTATACTGGTCTAATGTACAAATGGCCACTCACTGGAGCAGCACTAGTAGCTGAGGACAGAGTATACAGTACTGTGGAGTCCATCCGGCAGGCTGCCGAACCCACGAAATTTCCAGGTCTCTACAAATAAGTCAACTAACAAAAATTTCGTTGATTACATAATTACTCAAAACCATAGTATTTACTGTCCTGAAAAAAAAAATTAGCCAATATGGTTAAAAACATTTTATACAAATCTGCCAAAGATTTTTGATAATCTGCTGTCGTTTAGGTTTGAAAAATAATTTTCGCGAAAAAAGCCGAAACAGGAAGGCTCTTTTGTTTTGTAATCCACGTGCACATGAACAGTACGGCCGCGACTTTCGCACGCAAGATAAAACAAAAAAAGCTTCTACGTCGGCATGGCCCTCAAAAGCACTGAAAACTTTCAGGGAACTTTTTAACACAGCGTGAGGCGCGTTATCGCTAGATTTATTACCGTTTCACGCGGGCGTGCACAGAGGGAGCGCGAGCAACCACGACCATCTTTCTGAAAGACGTCTGCTGTGTGCAAGAGTGACTCAAGTATCTGTTGGTGTAGTTAGGGATATAGCCCCCCCCCCCCCCCCCTTTTCACATGATGTTTGCAGAACGAAGCAGTGTGTCCAATCAGTTGTCTTCCTACATAGTCTTGTTGTTCTGAATCGTCAATTGGTAAATAAAAAATACAATTCCAGTGGGAAAAATAGATATTTAAACCTATATTTAGTATTTGTTTTATTATACTACCTGCCAGTGTTTACATTGATGATCGGCTGAACTTGCTAATGATATGATAAATAACTTGTGGCAGTTAATTATACTTTATTAAATATTAAACATTTGCCATGGAAAATACAGTAACTTTTAGTTTAGTTGTTAAATACATTATTTTTAACTATTTCTGTGTCTCATACTGAACATTTATTGTGATGTTAACATGCGGTGATCTCAAAAATCTCTGAACAAATATAATACGACAGTGCACAAAACTCTCCGAAGTGTGTTCTTGTTTGGTTTGCACTTACGAATTATAATTTAAGTGACGACTACCTTCGTTTTGTATAACTTTATTATAGACAGCGTACAATTATATATACTGAGAACATTAAATCCTTAAAGCCAAGATTAGAGATGATGGTTTATCGCGGGAAAACTTGACTGTTTGCTGGGTTTCAACGCACGTTTAGCTTACCAGAAGATTACTGGCTTTCGCTTGTATGTGTAGCCAATAATAATCCCGCTATTGAATTTATCTGATGCCTGTTGGTCTGCAGACAGCTACGTTGTGTCAGACGAACATCAGCCAATCATATGTGCTGCAATTAACTACAGCGTTTTCAAGGGTATGTTGGCACAAAACATTTTTGCAATATACCATCATCTATAATAATTTTTTGGTAGCAATATATTTAATAGTTTTCCAGATTTTTGCAATCGAAGTATCACTAAATTTGTAATGTAAATAAGTTAAGAGGGCGTGGTACATAAGTCAACGTTAAAAGCATTAATCTATAACTGTAGGTTTCTTTAAGTCAATTTGCGAAAATCAAATAATAGCAATCCTAGACAATAGTTTTAGCCAACGTTTTAAACAATAATATTTCCAACGTTACGAACTTCTGAGGCACAATCACAGACGCCGGAACCTCGTGCATTTAACTGCGGCACAAGAGATCACGCGTAACGAATTAGTAATTTGGATAAATATTTACTCGTAAAGTTGGCAAATACCATTATCTAGGATTGTCATTGAGTATTTTATCCATATTGGCTTTGATCTACCACGCACTCTTAAAATGGAGCACGATATATTTTCTTTTGCAAACGAACGGCGTAATATTTAGAAAACGCCTACATACAACTACGTATCGTATGACTGCTCTTTTAGATTTAAATTTGTTTTCAAAGTATTCCGTTAAGAAACTTTTGAATTTCTTGCACCAATGTGAAATTAAAAAACTACGTAGTGTGGCTTTAAGGAGCAGGCGACACACAACAATATGTACCAACGGCCTAATTGAAATTAAGAAATGTTGATTGTATTTAGTTATGTGTGTGTTACAATAACGTTCTGATGTAATTTGTTGTGTGATCCGAGTTAGCCATTTCGCTGCTGGTGAAACTCAATGGTGTCCGTGTTATATAGTATGGATCACTACCATTTATAAACAGCTGATGTCATAACCAGTCTGTTGCTACATCTCATCTTTACAGTTTACTGCCAATATTGCGTAACAGCCAAGAACTTTTCATTGGCTCTAGTAACGACGGGAAGAATGTAAAACAACTGGGATAGGAGTGTTTAAGATCTCTATTCTAATCTCTTGGGAGCAGACGGGTTGATTATCTCAACTTTCACGTAGCCTGCGTGTCACGGCCGCATTATGCAGATGGGTGACCTTCACTCCAGCTAGAAGCTTGGTCCCAGACCAGTGACTGGAAAGATGCCTTACAGACAGCTGCTTCAACAGTCTTTGTATGTTTTCCTTCTCTCTCTTAAGTTACAACTAATATAGGCTAGCTACAGTAAAGCGAGCACTTTGCAAGTCTTCCCAACAGAATAACAGCTAATAAATATATTTCACAAATTACCTCAGATATTAACATTTTTATGTGGTGAAATACACATTTAATAAGTGACTTGCAAAGTTTACGAGTGGTGGAAAGATGGACATTTAGAACCGCCGATGTTTTTGAGAAACAATTTTTCCACCAACTCGTTTCAATGCCTCATGTGCAAATCTGCAGCTCTGCTGTGGTCAGTGACAGGATGATTTTATTTTTCAACTCACCTCGTCTTGGGGTTCTACCAGCCAGTGTTGGTGGATAAGAGAGGAAACAGGGCGATACTGTCCCTCCCCTAACCAGAGATAGGCATTTGTACCCACCATAAGTTTTAATATTTAAATATAAAACAATTTCGGCCAGCTGTATATTCAATATTTAGACTCGAAAACCACTTAAAAAGCACCAATTTGCACACTAAAATCAAAATTTTTCCTGGGGGAAGAACCCCTAACCCCCCGCTTCAATAAGTCATTACACTAAAAAACTCGGAAATAAATTTCTGTCGATGATCCTGCGCCCCCCCCCCCCCGCCTTTTTTTACAAGAATACCTTCCGCCGCCACTGCTACCACCAAATCAAAGACGTGTGGTGCCACAGTGACCTTAAGGGGCCTCCCTAGATAGGCTGCATTTATGTCTGTGAGGCAGGAGCGGTAAGGTTGCCGTTGACCGACGTATGTAATGTATTATCGCCTCTCCGCGCAAGCCACTCAGCTGGCGTGCAGTGTTTTACTATTATCCTTTTTCTTATGAGACTTTTAGTGGTGATCACATTGTTTTATTTATGAGCAGCATAGTTCAAAGTCTAGCGCTCGTTTCTATAGTTGTGTTTTTCGAATCTAGTTGTTATTTTTTCAGGTACGGCAGCCTGGAAAATCTGTTTTTGGCTAATTTGAGGGGTCTAAAAATGATGTTTCTAATGAACGTGCCGGATTTTCAAAACTATAGTGACTTAGTTTGAAGTGAGCGTTCTTTTCGTAGATTTACAAATATAATGTGTGTTAAATAATTTCGTCAAAAAAAAAATCATAATTGTATCTCGCTGCAACGCATTTGAAGTTCAGGTAGGGAGACCCCGTAATATCACTGGCTCGCTCAAACTAGTGACGCTCCTACACCAAGTCATGCTGCCCATAACAATGAAGAAGATCTGAAGATGTTTACGTGAGGCAATGAAACAAGTTGGTGAAGAATTCTTTTCACCAAAAATCAGCGGCTCTACCTATAGTTATTGACTGAAAAAAAAAAAAAAAAAAAAAAA
>PNEQ01092992.1:7411-81972 GCA_003012365.1 Medauroidea extradentata | reverse complement strand
CTGCATGTACGAAACTACATTTCTGGCATAACTCTGAAATGCCGCTAGATGGAAAAGGGAAACTAGCGCTATGCTTGGAATGTAGCATTGCACACAAATACATATTTCTTGCTGCACGTGTAAGTTTTCGGGGCCTCGCATCATGCCAAGTTAGCAAAAATCGGCATGATGATTAACACAGTGTGAGTACCTCACATAGCGTACCAGTAGAAGCAAGTAGGTTTTATTACGCTATATGTACCAGGATTTCCGGGTGACTTTCTAGCATCTCTGCTAAGGATGACGTAAAACACGGTTGACGCTCGTGTAACCCTCGTATGTCTAATAGTTTGCGTGGAAATTAGAGGATTTGCTGAAAGTTCTATGTTCTTCATTCGTAATGAGTAGAGCCACGATTTTGCCGCGAAAAGACTTTTGCACCATTTTGTTCCAATGCCTTACGTTCACATTGGCAGCTCTGCTCCATGGTTATTGGCAGCGTGTCTTTGTTCACACGCGTCTCTAATTTGTAGATACCCGTGAATTTCACGGGTTCAACTTACAGCCGACTGGACTCCACAGTCCTATGTACACTATGTCCTCAGCTACTTGTACATTGGCTGCTGCTCCAGTGAGTGGTCAGTTCTATATATGACTAGAGACATGAACTTTTCGCGAAAAGAATTTTACCCCACTTTGTTCCAGTGCCTTATGTGCACATCTGCAGTTCTGCTTCATAGATATTGGCAGCGTGCCTTTGAACTGTGACGTTTCTCATTTTACTGTGCCAATCACAATAAGTAGGGCCACGATTTTGTCGCGAAAAGATTTTTGCCCCACTTTGTTTCAGCGTCTCTCGTGCACATCGGCAGTTCTGTTTCAAGGTTATTGGCAGCGTGTCATTGTTCAGACACGTTTCTCATTTGACTGCACCAATCAGAATAAGATTATTGTCACTCCGTACGTCTCTAATTTGCCAAGGCCAGTGAGAGTAAAATCATCCAATCACAGAGACGATGTAGCAGAACTGCAGGTGTGCACATGACGCATCGAAACCAAATGTTGCAAAAATCTTTTCGCCATAAAATCGTGGCTCTAACAATAAGGTTACTGTAACACCACACGTCTGTGATTTGCGTGTAAAACCCCACGACACACGAATGTCAAAACATCCAATCTCTGACCGTGAAGCAAGTCTGCAGACGTGCACACAAGTCACTGACACAAAGTGAGGCAAATTTCTTTTCGCGAAAAGTTCATGTCTCTATATATGACCAGGTAGCGCGGGAGTCTGTGAGTGTTTTATGCAGGTCTACTATTGGCTCGCAGTCCCCAAAGGAGATTCTTGGTAACAGTTACCCATTAGCGAGAGTAGTTAACGTGCACAGGAGCTTGATATCTAACGTCTTCTAAAATGAATTCGCGAAATTTCCGGGTCTCTACTCACCAGACTACGCGTATTGGGATAATGCTATTGTGAAACCATACTTCTGTGATTTGCCAGTGGGACCCCAAGGCAAGAGAGAGCTCAAACTTCCAATCACTGACCATGAAGTACAGCTATAGAGTTGCATATAAGGCACTGAAACCAAGTGGCGCAAAAATATTTTCGCCACAAAATCGTGGCTCAAACATAAAGCAAATGCCAATCAGACATATAGACTCGTGCAACCGACAACCGATCGAGTACGCTTTTATCTCTGTACGTCCATTTGATATATAGGCTACTACTGGTCCACAATGTCGTGGCCTGAGGCAGATATCACTTGACTAATAATTGAAAGATACACAGTAGAGTGACCAACTCCTGAAAAGCATTGACACAAGTAACTGATATCACATAGAGGCTCGTGGCCAACGAATTTACAGAGTATGCTCAGGCACTGATAGAGCTGTGGAGTATAGCTAGAGGTACGATTATTTCGTGGATTCATTCTAGGTTAGGTTGAACGTGAAAGAGTTGGGTTTTTTTTGTAACAAGGACTGATTACTCGCTTGTCTTTAACCGTTAATATCAATATAAAGTTGTCCTAAATTTTTTAAAAATAAAAATGAAATCTTATACTCAAATTATTTTTGAAGAGTTAGGCTTTTACATAATCAATAAAAAATTATTTCGTTAAATTTTTGTAAGACACGAACACACTCTCTCCGCCCAAGCTACGACATAAAGTGAGAGATTTCGGTCTGCGCTTAACATCGAGGTCTTTAGCGCTGGTGAGGGGTGACGATGTGAGTTTGGAGCAGCGCTGGAATGAATGGTGGGAGAAACGGGAGATCTCCGTGAAAACCTGCCGACCAACGACATCGTCCGGTACGACTCCCACATGCGAAAATCCGGGGACCGACCCCGCCGAGAATCGACCCGGTTCGTCTTGGTGGGAGGCGAGAGGTCTGACCTCCAACGAAATGGAAATACAGGCTTACGCCTCCCTTTTATCACTTTCTATCTCTGTCTAACTCTCTCTCATTCTCTACCCCCCTCTCTCTCTCCAACAGAAATTCGACATCCGTTCCTGGACCTTGGTCAACAATGTGTTAACTTGCTTTCGTGAGATTAAGAAAATATCGTTCTGCTCGAGGTTCTGTGCAGACATTCATTTCAGAGAAGTCGTAAAGAATGAAATATAAGAGTGTGTCGTGTGCCGATAAGAGACGTGATGAACGGCTGAAGTTTGCGGAACGACCCGAAGACCCCCCGACTACAGGAGTATAGGTTGGATGGCGAGCGGGGCGGGCGGTCAAGGCGAGGTCAGCACTCGTCAATATGGATGACCTGCCCGCGACCTACTGCGCGCTGACCGCCCCGCCGCGTCGCCTCGTAGTAGTTGCGACACCACTGCAGCGAGACGTGCGCACAGCCACGACTACGTCACCGAATAGTTATACTTTGAGATGGTGATTTATAAGGGAAAGTTTTGATGCCACCGTTCAAAATTCTGCAGTTTTTTGCAACTAGAGACTTGAAAAATTCGCGTTTTCCTTTGGGCACAAGCTGAAATTCAATCAACTATAAGTTCGTGTCACTTTCTCAATTGACTCTTGTCTTGTAGTATTTGCCATCTTTAGAAGACCTATGAGTAGGGCCCGGTAGTTTTCGCGAAAAGTTTTTTGCCCCACTTTGTTTCAGTGTCTTACGTGTACACCTGCAGCTCAACTTCATGATTATTGACCGAGTGTTTTTGGGCGGAGTCATTATTCATTTGACTATGTCAATCAGTACACGGATAACTGCGACACATCACGTCTGTGATTTGCGGGTTTAACCTAAAGACGCCGTGTGTTACGGCATCCAATCACTAATCACAATGCAGAGATGCAGGTGCGCACGTAAGGCACTGAAACAAAGTGCTACAAAATTCTTTTCGCGAAAACTACCGGCCCCTACCTATGAGTAATAACAAAGAAGTAAATAAATGCAGGCCCACTCATGTAGTATCGCTGTGCCAGAGAGCAACCAATGAGCAACTGCTGTCTGCTTGAGTACAAAGATATCTTAGAGGTAGGGACCCCTGATTTTCGCGAAAAGAATTTTGCCCCAGTTGGTTTCGTTAACTTACGTGCACATCTGCAGTTCTGCTCCGTGGTTATTGGCAGCGTGTCTATGTCTATAATTTGACTGAGCCATTTACGATAACGTTCATTCAACATTACACGTCTGTGATTTGCCGGTAGAATCCCAAGACACGCCCGAGTTAAAATATCCAATCACTGAACACGAAGCAGAACTGCAGATCTGCACATGAGGCACCAACACAAAGTGAGGCAAAATTCTTTTCGCGAGAAACAGGGGTCCATACTTAGAGGCTATCCTTCATGTCAGTGAACCTGCGAATTTTTTAGGTCCCTACTTGCAACATGCATGACTGGTATGGATGATAACTTCCCGAGACGTTATAGTTGTCTAGAGACCAATCGCAGGCGTCAAATATTACACTAGCCGAATCATCTTTGGCTCTGTCAAATAGGGAAACTGTTTCACGGTCAGACGAAAGCCAGTAGCAAAAGAAAAGCTTCTAACATGCAGAACGTACATTGAAACCTAGAAAACAGTCGAGATTTCCCGCGATAATTCACCGTCTCTAGTTTGTTTCGCATAGCTTCACAAAAAAATTAACACTTTTGAGTGTACGGCATTTTAAGTGTTATAGATGTTTTATGGTACGCCAGCCGTCAGTTTTAGTCTGCGATTTTTCACATGTGGGAAACGTGGCGGACGTTGCCGTTGACCGGCGGGTTTTTATCTGGAATCTCTTGTTTCCCCCGCCTCTCTCATTCCGTCACTGCTAAACACTCATCTTACTCTCACTTCATCCATTTTTCGGGCCGGACGGGCGTCAGGCACGTTTCGCCAGAGATGGCCTATAACAACGAAGAAGCGGAGCGAACTTCATTACTGCACGTACCACAAACGTGGTTAAGGCTGAGATCGATTTCATTGCAGTGTGACCTTGATCACTTGCCCTTGAGGCCTAAGCCTTCGTTCCCTTCATGAAGTAGAATGAATTCAGTTCAGGGGCTCGAGAAGGGTAAGTGGTTCGTATCCTTGGCTGAAGGGGACATTCTGGGTCGCAAATGTGCCCTTGCTGTGAATTCGAACAGCGGCATGTGTGACGTCACGTCCGGGATGCACTATTCAAGGGCTTGAAACCTGCCCTTAGTCGGCCAATTCGAACACATTCTTAAAGTACTCGCGAACCAACAACTGCGACCAAACGCGCTGAGGTACTCAGGTCTCGTCGACAGCAAAGTCATTAGAGAAGGTGGCAAACAACGTCACACTGTGACAGGAGCTGGGAGAGGATTTGGCCATGGCCTGTTTTAAGGAACCACCCCAGCATTGGCCTGGAAACAAAAATCACGATAGACGGAGCTGGGTATCGAACCCGGGTCCTCTTGAACGCGAGTCCAACGTCTTGCCTTTATGCCACCTCGCTTGGTTCCGGAATAATTACTTATAGATAGACTTGATGGTTACAGACCCGACAATTTCGCGGGTTCAACGACCTGCTGGCTAGACTGCACAGTCCTATATACACTCTGTCTTCAGCTTCTTGTTGATTGGCTCCAGCTCCAGAGAGTGGCCAGTTGTACATATTAAAAAGTAGTCTGGGAGTCAGGGATAGTGTTCATGCAAGACTGCTATTGGTATCTCAGTCCTCAAGGATGATTTTTTGTAACCGAGACAAAATCACGAAGTAATTATCATGTACAGGGAATTGAAATCTGACGGCTTCTTAAATGAATTCGCGAAATTTCCGGGTCTCTGATGATGGTATAGCGCGAAAAAGTTTTGTTGCAAAGTACCCTTCACAACGCTGTAGTTTCTTGCAACTTGTATGATTGTGTCACAGAATATTTAGTCTGTGATTGTGTGGTATACTTCTGTCTGCAGACCAATAACAGGCATCGAATATTACGTTAGCAGTATTCTTATCCGCTCAGTCTGAAAGGCGTAACAGCTCCAAGTAAAAGCTAAAGCCAGTAATCTTCTGGAAAGCTGAACGTGTGTTGAAATTCAGCAAACAGTCCCGTTTTCCTGCGATGAACCTTCATCTCTACTTATAGAGAATCCACCGCAGCATGCATTAATCAATTACACTCAAAATCCGTGAGTAGCCGATAAAGCACGCTTACATCATAGGCGTCACCGAATAACTTCTCGTCTGTTTACCCACATATTCTGTGACGAGATCAGAACACGAGGAGTGAAAGCACCTAGCAGAAACCCTCGACGAAGCCTACAGGTCTCGTGTCTCTACATGTCCGAGGATATACATCGTAATGGTGATCCTTTCATTCGGGAGACTGATTAATGCAGGGAAGTTGATTGTTTAGAAGGTTAATATGTATGTTTTAACATGTGCATGTCCAATGTTCTTCGTTCGTTATTGGCGTATCGTTCCCATTTGACTAGACCAATGATGACTCTTGTGAGACCACTACGGAACGTTTGTGATTCGTACGTAAACAGTTGTGTCACATGACTAGGAGTTGGAAATTTTTGCGGAAATATTATGGCGTCAGCTTGCTTCAATGCCTCATGTGCACATCCATAGCTATCTTTAATAGAAGGCCGCGGCCTTAGATCTGGCAACCCTGGCAGGAAGGGTCATTTTAACACTTCTTTGTCTCGCCAAAGGCAGTGGCTTCCCCTGATTCGCCGGTATGTAGAGCAGAATAACGAATCAGGTACAGCCATTGCCTTTGGAGAGCTAAGAGAAGTGTTAAAATGACCCTTCCTGCCAGGGTTGCCAGATCTAAGGTCGCGGCCTTCTACTAAAGATGGCTATGGCACATCTCCAGCCCTATTCCATTGTCAGTGAATTGGGGGAGGGGGGTTCATTCCTCAGCTTCCTGGGGTTCCGCTTGCAAATCACATACTTGTGTTACAAAAATCTTATTCTATTTGGTACAATCAAATGAGAGACGTCTCTGTACAAATACACACTGGCATTAATCACGAAGAAAAGCTGCAGATGTGCACAAAATGTTTTGAAACAATCTGGTGCAAAAGTCATATACCGAAAATTTCCGGTGCCTACACGACCGTCGTCAAATCATATGTAGCGCACGACGCTACATTGATAGGAGCCTGAAATATTTACGTTTTCTTTGGGCACACGCTAGATTCAAACAACTGTATTTTCGTGTCATTTTCACAATTTATCTTTGACTTATTCGAAAATCTCCTGGAGGGCGCTGAGCAAATAATAAAGAAGCAACTAAGCGCTGGTTCAATCGCGTGGTTCCACACTGTCAGTAAACAACCAACGATCAACTGTATGAGTACACATATATTCTTGCAGGCTAGCCTACAGGTCATTGAACCCGCGTCTGTGCCAGTCACAGCCCATGGACAGAGCTGCAGATGATGCACACAAGGCACCGCAACAAACTGCCAATCACTAGGGCCATGAACTCGTCGCGAAAATAATTTTGTCCCAGTTTGTTTCAGTGGTTTACGTGCACATCTGCAGTTCTGCTTCGTGGTCACTGATTGGATATTTTAACTCTCAGAAAACCTTTGGATTCTACCGGCAAATCACAGACAGACGTGTGGTGTTGCAGGAACATTATTGTAATTGGCTCTTTCAAATGAGTAACGACTCTTCTCATAGACTCGCTGCCAATAATCATGAAGCAGAATTCCCGGTGTGTACGTAAGGCACTGAAACAAACTAGGGGAAAATAATTTTCGCGAAAAGTTCATGGCCCTACCAATCACACAAGGCGCACGACCAGGGGCGTCATTTGGGGCTACAGGGAGGAGGGGGGCAAATACCCCACCCCCCTGGATTTAGAATTTTATTTGTATAAATACATTTTTTGTATTTTTTAATTTAAATAATGCTAACTTAAGTACATAAAACTGAAGTTTTATTATTAAAGTATCTAATTTATACATGCTTAGTTAATAAAAAAGATGCAACAAGGTCACTGTCGCCGGAAAACCAAATCTTGCCCCCCCCCCTAGAAAAACCTGAAATGACGCCCCTGCGCACGACGATGCGCTGATTTGGAGAATACGTTGACAGAAAATATTGTTGCGATTTTCCACTATCTCGCCCAAATTTCATCTCTTGGGCAGAGCCATGGGCCCTACCTAATCTCTGATTCCTTCTCATACATTGGGCCCAAACTGAAGCTGTTTACACCGCGTAAATTTTCAGAAATGATAAATATTTGTTTCCCATTACTGACACTGCTGGTAACAGTGATTAGACCTAGAAAATTAATTTAAAGACCAGGTCAACGAGCTAAGTTTATCAACACCTCCTTTATTTTGGCTGCCTGTTACTGTTCGTACAAAACATAACTCGGCGACATGTCTACGAACGAGGACGCCGGGAGTTAACCGGCTGATTAACAGAAACAATAAATGTAAATGTCACACTGGAAAGTGAAAGTAGCGATTGCTTTTTGGATAGTAAGAGGAATACATTTCGCAAAATAATACTCTCAGTGCGTTGTCCACCCATGCTTGTTACCGTACTCCTGCATTTTATTTTTTCGTGATTAATTTTTAAGTAAATTCAAGTTCATAATAGTGTTAAGAAGAAGCATGCATAGTCCATCCATGGAAAAGTGATCATAGTTGACAGCATTCGTCGGGCACTAACAACCAACAAAATTGTAATTGCTGCTTCGGACGTTAATCTATGAGAACGATGAAAATCATACCGTACGTTTAACAGACACGCGTCAATATTTCATTTAACAAATGTAAATACATAACTCGGCTGAAAGGAAAATATAGCGGATCCTTCAAAAACTCATTCTACCGTGAACATACTATAGGCAGGTCGTGTCTTGAATAAAACTACTTGCACGGTATTTTTCTGGAAAAATTTATTCCTCGGGGGAGTATTGATCAACCAAACATTGAGATGTTTTTTTTCCCCGAGGACAGGCTTGTCGTACTGCTGCGAGACAGTTCGCATGCGCGCTGCAGTGTAATTGATCGGCGGCGGAGTAGAGCGCGCGCACGTCGCGGCCTGCCTACCGGCAAAGGGGCAGCAGCGCCGAGTCACGGAGCTTCAGTATTGAACCAGCCGCGGCGAGGCAAGCTGGTCGCTCCGGCAAGCATCACCGCGCCATGGAGGAGGAAGACGACGCTAGCAAGAAAACCGGCGAGGACCGAGGAGGAGGCAAACCCTCCGGTCCGCCGCCGCCCAAGAAACTCAAAGACCGCGTGAGCTTCTACGAGAAGGTATGGACCTCCGGCACCGAGGTGCCGTCCAAGAAGACGACGAGCCGCAAGGCGAGCGGCGCCGATGAGGTCGACGACGACGCGGGGTTCGTTGACGTGGCGGAGATCGAGAGGCGCATCCAAGAGGAGCAGCGGCGCCGACAAGCCGAGAGCCCCAGCACGCGCGAGTACGTTAAGCTGCGGTCGGCGCCGAAGAAGTCGGCCGACGACAGCAGCGGTGAGTCCTTTGAAGAGACGATCGAGCGGGTGGAGGAAGAGGGCAATCTGTTCGGCGGCGGCGCCCGCGTCGTCAAGTTCGAGCGGGTCACGCTGCACAGGTCGGTGCGCGAGTACGGTGTCCCCGTCAAGGGCTCGACGTCCAGGACGCCGTCGGAGCCGACCATGAGCCGCACGCCGTCCGAAGAACGCATCCTGCAGGAGGACTCGGCATACCAGACGGCGAGCAGCCAGCAGGGCCACTTCAGCAAGTCGTCGTCGGTGACCTCGTTGACGGGCGGACGGTCGCCCTCCGAGGAGAGCCTGCAGATGCGCCGGACGCCTTCAAGGGAGGCGCTGCAGCACAGCGGAGACTGGGAGACGTCGAGCGGCCGCAGTGCCGGCTCCACCGAGTGGTACTCCGAGTATCGCACCCAGTCCCTCCAGAACATGGCCTCTCGCATTGAGTACATACGCAGCAAGTCGGAGTACGACGCTCACATCGCCAAGAACAAAGGTGAGTCACGTCAACTTTACCTATCTTGCAGTCTTTCCGAGCGCTAAGGGCGATATTAACTTTGGTGTCATATTCTCCGTCTTCCCTACGTGCAAAGTCATTTGAAAATTCCACCATTTTCATCGTCAACACGCTACCTTATAAATGCTGTACGTGGTTACATAGGTATAATGTTATAATCTAACGATGGAAATAAACGTATGCTACAATTCCATATGCTTTTGAAACGATTCAGTAGCATGTCTCCCGTTAAAAACGAATAGCAAAACATAATTGCTTAACGTTTGCTGAATAGCGTAGAAACTTAGACGAGTAGATACACTGTAACGTTCCTCGAGCGCTGTTGGTAAACACAATAAGTTATGCGCACTGCCAGGCGGCCTTCACACAAACCGGTTACCTGAAGAATGTCTTCACTGACTATGTCTTGGAACGTGCAATGTTCGCATTATTCTTATAATTTCGTGTCACTTTCATAATTGGTCTTTGACTTATTTGGAAATATCCTGGAGGGCGTTGAGAAAGTAATAAAGAAGTAACTAAGCGCTGGTCCAATAACGTGGTTCCACTCTGTCAGTAAACAGCCAAAGATCAGCTGGCGTCTGTTTGAGTACACATATATTCTTGGAGGCTAGCCTGCAGGTCAGTGAACCCGCGAATGTTCCAGGATAGCGTAACAACCGCCCGTTAAGTGTTTTACATACTTAACTGACGCCACATAGAGGCTTGTGTGGCCAATGGAATCCCAGATTGTACACTGGTAAGTACAGGGTAGTGGAGTCTAGTCTGTCATCAAATTATAACGGTAACTTTGCATGTTCAACTCCGGCGCGGATCCAGAGGGCATGCCATGGCGGCATGCTCCCCGAGCCAAGATAAAATCCAAAAATAAATAACCATAAAAATTTTTTACTTATACAACTCATATTATTGATCTGGAAATCCCTTAAAAAGAACTATTTTACACCTTAAAATCAAACATTTTCCGGAGAAGGGTCGCCGCGATAAAACCCCCCCCCCACATTTAGTTTTTTTTTTTTTTTTTTTTGTATAGCCACCTTTTAAGGCACAGCCCACCTCCTTGGTACAACGCCACTGCTCTAACTATGCTCCAGGCGTGTGCCGGTATGTACGAACCGCACGTGGCATGCTATACGACAATCATATACGAGCCACTTTCGTGATAAGATACGTTTACTATCGTTCCTGATGTTGCCGATAAGATTAAAGACTTTGTTGTATTGCTACAGAAGTTTCAGTTTCTCCACGGTACAGTTCTTAGGCATAACTTTGCGGTTTGCACACGCGAGTCGTGGGATTCAAAGGGAAGCGCAGAAGTTCCAGTCAATTAAAGCGTACTGAGGCACAATCATGAAATAAATTATTATCACTTAGTGGTCTGTGCCCACCACTGTTTATTAGCGATGAGTGAGTCATGGGTATAATGTATCCCTTGAAGGAACGAGTGCATTTTTCTGATAGCTCCTCTGGCATAGCTTATTGTATGTAGTTCGTTGTGCATTAACACTTGTTTTCTAGTGTTTCTATATTGCCAAGTATAAGGTAACTAAGAAAGGCGGAGGCTACTTACTCGTTTTCAGTATTGAAAAAGTGAGCTGGAAAATGATGGAGGGAAGCTACTTTCTTGTCGAATTTGTGATAATGTCAACGGCCTTCATTTTCAGGGGCGCAATAACAGCGAGAGGAAGGGTATATTGCCCCTCTTTTTTTTTTTTTTCTGAATCCTTGAAGCAGGGGCAAACCTTAAACAATCCAACTGTCTACATACAATAATTTTACATGTTCTTTATTTTAGTAATATAGTATGCATTTTAAAAAGTAAAGCAAAACTCTATTATCCAAGATGGTGACTATACCTCCTTAAAGATGAAAATTAGAACAGCAACTATTACGTTTGCCCCCCTTATTATTTTATTTGCGTTGTGTTTCTGATTATTTTTAGACACATCCAACAAGTTATTTGCGGCAACAATAAACGCAAAATAATGGGCTGAGCAACCAAGAAACAAGCTGCATGTAGGGACTACTCAGTTTTTCCATGTTGATGTGTAAATCCCTCTACAACTAGAATTTTTTAATAGAAATATACTGAAGAATTTCGAATGTATTAGAAATTACATATTTGCATTTTTCTAGTTGTGGAAAGCTGGCGTCATCCATGCAACGTGAAATCATAATCGTTGCACTGAATTTTAAAAATAATGTAATGTCTTTATTAACGGTACACACGTTCGAAACTAACTTAAGGGCTTGGGCCCGAGTTTCTCGGCTTTCGAGAGATTTATTTTTTAAATCCATCCGAGAGTCAATATCGTAAAATTGCTTCGTAACTTTTTTGTAAATTGGTTTTACTATGCAATGTAATTTTTCGAGATAAACTGTATGATGAGTATTGCTAATTTATTAATTAAAAGGAAATTTCGTTAATTAACTAATTAGCAACAATTTTGCAGCCTTCTGACTCGACAAAATTAGAGTATGCAGTTTAAATAAGTCATAACAAAGTTACGATGCGATTTTACTATATCGGCTCCCATTTATGTTTTAAAAAATAATTGTCGTTAAATGCGAAGAAACTCGGGCCCATGCCCTTAAATAGTATGTCTCAGTGCATACGAAATTTCTATCCAAGGTGCAAAAATGGTGAGCAGTCGCAAGGTAAGCGTATGTTTGTTCACTACTGTACAGTCTTGGTACACGTAAGCGTAAGGTTAATTCTACTACAGGTTAGAAAGATCAATGTTATAAGTTTGGCTCAGAGAAAATTTCTGCCACTTGAGCGCTGGTATCGCTAGTGCACTAAACTGACTAATCACAGAGCTAAGCTGAATTTTAAGTTAAAGTTACATTAAGATGATAATTTGAAACGCGAAATTGGCTTCTTTTCACTTTAAAATTAAATTAAACGACTAATATAATTTCCAATTTTACTTTACTACGGATTCGTGTTTATCTGGTCTCTTAGCGATTGAAGCGAAACTAGCGGCAGAAATTTTCCCTGTGCCAAACTCTCCCATAAGAACACGTATTTTCTTTCTAACCTGTAGTAGAATTATCCTTAGTAAGAGGAACAAGAAAGTACCGTGGAGACTAAACGTTATGTGACCACTCACAAGTTAGCTGCGAAACATACAGGATGTTGAGAAACAACCGGATAATAAGCACACAACGTAAATCCTGGGTTAAATTGAAGATGAAAATATTAGTGGCAAAACGTTTCACAACGACAGTTTACGTGCGTAATGTGGCAACATAGCACGTAAAAGTCCCCTCTTGCGCTCCACGTCTAGATATTGTTTTAAGTCTGTTGCATCAAGTAGACGTAGAATAATGTCTGGACTGTTCGGGATTTTAAGGTTCGATTTCAGTCGCCATACTGAGTTTTATTATTTTTCGCTTTTTTTGGAATTATAAGAAGAAAAATGTTAAATATGCGTTATACTTCATCAAATTATATTTACATTTCGCTACAGTACATACCTTGCCATTTAGCTGTTGACTTATAATTACGCCGCAATGTGTGTGGCGAATTTTTTTATATTCATAATTTGCCCGACAAATTGCGACCTAACTATACATTACTAGATCTATTGCCGTGCTTGTATTGTAGTTCAAGGTGAATCGATTTTGCGGTATAATCGCCGATTTAACGGTTTTCTTCTCAGAATACAGAAAAAGCGAAAAATAAAATTAAATATGGCGACTGAAACCAAGCCTTAACCTGCATCTATGATACGCAGGACACAACAGTAGTACTAGTAAAGTAAGTAAGACGTCTGTAGAGCGCAAGAGGGAACTTACTACAGTGCTGTGTTGCCACATTGTGCATGTAAATTGTCATCGTACATCATTTTGCCTCTAACATTTACTTTTTCAATTTAGACCAGGATTCGCGTGGTGTGTTTCTGGACATCCTGTCTGTCATGCAGTCTGGTGTCGTCAGCTGTACAACTGCGGCTGGCGAGTTGACGGAGAAGTATCCAAACAGGTACAGTTGAGAACAAACACAACGCTTACCTTGCAACACCTTCAATACACGCCGATGATATTTCAAGCATGCAAACAAGCTGCCATCTAATGACGGACAGAGCCAATCACCAGACATCAGTATGCTCACAACAAATCATTGGCTTGTAAGCATATATACATAACTGTTGGTGCCGGGAAGGAAGGTGGGCGTGCCACCTGGGGCTCATTTCACAAAGCTACAAGTTTGTTTGTTCATTGCAAGCAAATCCCTAAACATTTACAATATCCCATAGTATTGTGTTTCACAAAGTAGCAAGTCTACACTTGTAATTACAAATTAATTCCGACAAATTTACATGCAAAGTGCCGGTTGCGAACAAGTGTAAAACAGCTTGTTATTACAAACTTGCAGCTGACAACTGTTGTAAACCAAAATTTTTTTACGAGTCTCAGATGGTAGATAGGCAGCTTTACAAATGTACACGTCATTACATTTATGAAGTTTTACGTAATACTTCATCTGAAGGTGAATTGGCAGAGGAATTGCATACACAAGAAAGCCTTCAGGCAGAGAATAAACTTATGTTTAAATTGGTGCACGAGTTCAATAAGATAAGGTTAATTCTACTACAGATTGGGAAGATAAATGTTGAAAGTTTGGCACAGGGAAAATTTCTGAAGCTTGAGCGCTGGTATCGGTAATGGAGGTTAATCACAGAGCTCTCGTGAATTTTAAGTTAAATGATGTTGATAATTTGAAAGCCAAAATTGGTTTTTTCTTCACTTTAAAGTTAAATTAGATTACTTCTGTCTTAACCATGCCTAGTTTAATCTAATTTTGCTACGGTTTCGTATTTTATTAGATCCGTTAGCGGTTTCAACACAACTAGCGGCAGAATTTTTCCTTGTGTCAAACTCTCCCAAAAACGTTTATTTTTTATTTTTTTTTAAGTTTGTAGTAGAATTAACCTTAATGAATTTGTTACGTACAAGTGTACCAACACAAGACTTGTTTCTTACAATTGTTCCAACTATACTTGAACCCAACAAGTAAATTTCGCTCGTCGCTGACAAGTCTTCGGAAATCTCTGTAAAGGGCTTGCTACTGGCAACTTGTGATTAGAAGTATCTTCCTAATTGTTGTTTACAACACTTGTACCTTCGTGAAATGGAAGCTTCCTTCGTCACCAGTGCTTCCGGCTTCCTTCACTTCATGGTCAAACATCATCTTCAACGTTAAATTAGTGTTTTTTTAATCGTAACACCAAATTACATGTTTAAACATAGTGGTTTTTGGTGGCAACAATTTTGTACCAACTTGCGAAAATTCATTTCTTTGAGAAAATCGCATTATTTTAAAGAAATGTAATGGTATTTATGAAATTGAATAAAACAAGTATTTTGCTCGCAAAGAACCGTCTTTATTGGAGAAAAAAATACTTTCATTGAATAAAACCCAGGTTTCGTAAAAAAACAGGGGTTTGTAAAAGTGCCCGCCCCGTGTTAAGTACCAGCCCCGGATTCTTCTCATAACGTTCTGGATGTAACTCAGGCCTGCGTAGTCCATTTATAATGTTTTCTCGATCACCAGGTTATGTCTAAACACTTTCAAACAACTGGACTGCTGGAATTTAAATTATATCCATTGTAAATCTGTTTCAATATTTTAGTACACGTGACGACAGCATGAGAGTTACTATAGGTACGTTATTAATTTATAATTTAATATTCGTTTCGAACTTGTTCCTTTAGTATTATGAACTGAACACATTGCATTCAGTTCAACTTCACTGTTGTTTTGTTTAGCCTTTGACCACAGGAATGCAGAACTATTCATACAGTCGAGTAAACGATACAGTCGTGTTATAAAAAATAAGAAAATTAATATCTTCGATTAAGACATTAAATTACTCTGTTTTACATAAAAACAATACCTGTTCTAGTTATTGTAACACTGAATGTGATAATCAAAAGTAGACGTTAAGACACGACACCTATTTTCCTTATTGGATATTTCAAATTCTCACTAGCACTGCAAACATTAATTACTAACTGATGTGAATAGTAATATGCAACTAAGTCATTGGTCTTTCCACTAGATGTGGTAATTTTGTTTCCCGTAGCATGTACAAATATTCCTACAATGACTTTCTTAGAGTAGTAACAAATCACTTTCTGAATGACAATTCTTAATTTTCCTGAAGATTTTTAAATTATTTTCGTAGTTTTGGCTGTTGCTTAGAGGGAAATAAATGGAAGTTTCCTAGGAGGTCGGGTAACAGTGATCCAAGGAAAATATTTTATCTCAATAGCAACTTTCCGTTATACGATCAGACATCGAGTTTACGTGATTGCTTTTCATGTTTTCAGAACTAAACTTGTCCACAACGTGTTCACGGATAATCGAATCGTTACGAAATCAACATATGCGAAACTTTCGCGTCCGCAACTGCATGCATATATTTGGATGTTGTTAGAAAAGGCTCAGTTGAAACAGTTACATGTAGTTTCTGCTTACCTAGCATGTAACTGCGATGTTTACGGCATGGCAGGATTGCAATTATTCGACGGTATTTTTTAAACTACCTAATATCGAAGAATCGCTACATTTTTTTGACACTAGTTTACAAATTTTTTCGTATTAATGAACACCGCAATCTTTTCATTAATGTTACAAAATAAGTCGAAATCAGTCAAAATATTTTCTTGCAGGCGAACTGTTTATTAGTTAGCAAAACGTGTACATATACATTTGTGCATTGCACGACTGCACACATTCTCTAATTTTTTGAGAATATTCTGTTAAAAATCGTTTTGGATTGTTTATACCAACGTGAAAAATATGGTAGCTTTAAGTGGGGGATTAATATTTGAAACAATTTTTCTCATTGTATCAATTTCAATTACTGTTTAGACGAAAACGTATCCTATGTAAGGTTTCTTAAAATATTCTTCCACAGAAAGGTTATAACTTAAAAGAACTATTAGCTTTTCTTGCGTAATGTAACCTGCAATGCACTTCAAATGCAATGCAGTGTATTTACGAAATAATTCCGCGTGTACCCATTGTGTCAATGTACGAAAAGAAAACATGCTTCAGACAAATACGGAATGTCATTGTTAAAACACCATGCTCATTAACTTAAAAAAAAAAATATTAAAAAAATAAACATGTTTCTAAACACCTCAAACAAAGCTAAATGCGGCCTTTTCAGACTGCCGTACTTCAAAATGTACGAACCGGATGTATCCGAATCAGATATACGAACGTGTGCTGAATTTCGCTGCAGACTTTCCACCAATGAAATTATATAGTCACCGCTCAAAGTCCCGTAGTAGAAATGGATCTGTGGAGAACTTGCTCACAAGTTAGGGATTGACTTGTTGTGGCGATATGCAATTTAGATGCGCGCTTTAAGGGCATGGGCCCGAGTTTCTTCGCATTCAACGACAATAATTTTTTAAAACATAAACGGGAGCGGGTATCGTAAAATCGCCTCGTAACTTTGTTATGACTTATTTAAACTGCATACTCTAATTTTGTCGAGTCAGAAGACTGCAAAATAGTTGCTAATTATTTAATTAACGAAATTTCCTTTTAATTGATAAATTAGCTCTACTCATCATACAGTTTGTCTCGAAAAATGACGTTGCATAGTAAAACCAATTTGCAAAAAAGTTACGAAACGATTTTACGATATCGACTATCGTATGCATTAAAAAAAAAATAATTCTCTCGAAAGCCGAGAAACTCGGGCCCAAGCCCTTAAGGTCGCCCTTAGGGCTCCATCGCTTGTGAACCTCTAGCGCGCAGGTAGGCAACTGATCTTAACAACTGGCAAAGTTTCTTAATGTGGCAATGTCCATCCAAACATTTTAGTTGAGTCATTCTGATTGAAATAGTTACCTACAAAATGGTTCCCACAGAAACGTAATTTTTTAAAAATATTTATTCTCAACTTATACTCAATTGCAGCAAGCGTAGGTAGTTCGTTGGCTACCGCGGAGAACTTATGAGGGAGCGTCACAGGTTAAAGCCGGATTCACAACCACACTTAACGTACCTGCGAACACACATACGTACGTTAAGTACTTATTAGATATCGGATTCACAACAACGTTTATTCTAGATATGCGCAGAAATTGTTTTTGGCATAACAAAATGTCGGTGATATATGTACGTAATTAATTTTTATTATTTGATGTGAATTACATAATTTATGGCCACAAAATAAATGATTTCTCAATATAAATTAATATTTAATCGAGTCTTACGTTTGCACATACTGCATTCACAACCACCACTTAGCGTACGTACGTACGCACGCTACGCGAGGATGTGAATGCTAGCATGCATACTTGGTGTTTCTACTTTTACACGTACGTACGCGCGTACGCTAAGTGGTGATTGTGAATCCAGCTGAAATCATATTACACGGGGCCCAGTGCCTGTAAAAGCTGCATATTATGCACCATCAATGTTTTATTCATCTCACGCGGGTCGGAGTTGTTTAGGGTCCGTTAAGTACTTTTTTTTTCAATACACAAAAAACTGTGAGAAAATTAGTGTTTTCATTATTAAAAAAATCTTCAAAACACCCACTAATATTTTTTCCCCAACTTTTTGTTAATTCATTTTCTATTCACAATAAAAAAATGGCCTTTGTCCGACGATTTCTCAAAAGTAGATTAAGCCCTACAGAAGTTAAATCCATATCCTTGCCTTCGCTAGGTCTGCAGGATAGGCAGCACCATTAAACCCGTCATAGTTGAAGAGTTAAATGAAATACGGATTGAGGTAGAATATAGCTAATCTTGTGTACAGAACGTAAGTTCACTGTTCCCGTCGCTTGTTGGACGTGGAGCGGTAAGGTGAAATAAACATAAGTGATGAACTGGGAAGGTATGAGTTCATTTCCAAACTTAACTGTTTTTGGCGAGTTAAATTTCTTAAATCCTGGAAAGGATCACTATCGCGAAACCGTTATAAAGAAATGTTGCAAATTGTTTGTGTGATGTAGCCTAATTTTTTCAAAACAAAATTTTCTATAATTTTGAGTAATAATCGACTAATTACATTTTCTAAAAGTCAATAACTAGCCAAAATTATTAAAACTTGTGTTTTAAAAATTAGGTTACATAGTACAACAATTTGTAACATTTATATATAACGGTTTTGAGAAATCTGCTCCCTTTCAGGATTTAAAAAAATTTATTTATTTAAAATAGCATCCTACACAGGGAACCGTGGTCACTGTTTTTGCAATAATTAGTTTTTTTAAGCTTAAACGAGAGCAGATATCAAAAATCTGTCTGGCAGTTTAAATGGTTTTTGCCGTGATAGCTAATCTTTTTAAATCAAGAAATTATACTTTTTCGACTAAAAAGTCAATTAACCAGAATTTCGTTAATTACATAAAAAAAAAGGGTAGACACTAGAGAGCGTGACTCAAGGCCTCACTCTTTGGTTTTGCAGTGATTTCGAAAATATTTTATTCAACACAAATTAATACATAGGCTATATCAAAAATTCATTCTTACAGTTTCAACTTTTATGTATCACCATTTGTGTCTGAATTTTTCTGTTGCAATACACCAAACGGATTTTCAGATTTTTGCCCCTGAATTATCACATATTTTGTTGCCAAAATAAGCCAAAATAATTTTATGTTAGCAAACGGTACATTATTAAAAAACAAAATCGCTCTGGCAAAATTGTGTATCGCGTGACTGTACGCACAGTCTCAAATTTTTTCAAAGAATTTGGTTAATAAATATTCGAGTTATTTGCAATCGTTTGAAATAAATGAAAGGCCATGGTCTTACGGACGACAATAATAGCATGCTAACCACTACGTCGCTGGCAGACGCATACAGTACGCGAGTACCGAGGAACTAAAATAAACTTATCAGCGAACAAAGTGCAACACTTGACGTTCGACCTCGATACTGACAAATGAAGTTGACGTTTATTTGGTGTTTACTTCAGCACAGAAGACTTAAATTAACCTCCATCAATAATAATATACACGCAGCCTTCTCCCATAATTCTTCTCTCCCTTTCCCTTTCACATAAAAGAAAATATATATCGCTATTTAACACGAAAATGACAAATGGTAACCTTTTCACAAGCAGATAAACGATGTGCTGTAAAAAAATAAATAAATGTAATCTGCTTCATATTTTATATCATCAGTTGATATCCGTGACCTATATACTGCGCAGTAAAACGCGTATTTTTCTGTAACATCCATTTATTTTACAAGCAACACTGTATCACATTAAATACAGCCCGTTTATACATAACTTCGAGCACCGAATATTTCTCGCAGTTTAGTTTGGACAGGAAGGATACATGGCTGTAACACTAACCTAAATACATCTCCGCTCACGGCTTAAAAGCTATGTTGTCAGTAAGCCAATAAAATCTAACACATAACTTATGCAACACACCCACACGTACGCCTCTTGAATAAATTGCCCCTATTTAATCGCATGTATGAAGTGAATATAAGTAAACCAAACGAACTTATCTAATTTTGATCGCCAGGTCCATTAATAGAGCCGCACGATTTTTGGTGAAAAGAATTCTGCAACAATTTTTTCAAGGCCTTATGTGCACATATGCAGCTCTGCTTCATGGTCAGCGATTGGCTATTTTTAACTCTTTAACGCCTCTGGATTTTACCTGCAAATCACAGACGTGTGGTGTCGCAGTAACCTTGTTCCTGATGCAGGGGCGGATCCAGAATGGAATTGAGTGGGGGTGGGGGAAATATATTTTTGCTAGCAGTGGTCTGTCGATTTAAATTGGGGGGGGGGGGTCCGGGGGTTCTCCCCCGGAAAAGTTTTGATTTTAAGATGCAAAATGGTGAACTTTGAGAAGATTTTGAACGTTAATGTTTAACACACAACAGACACAAACTGGAACATTTTTGAAGAGTTTACAGTCAGTTTCTTAGAATATATTGCAAAGTTCACACACTTACTGCATTTTCAGTAGTTTGAAGAGAAAGTATAACAGTTCTAAAACAAGGTTGGGCTCTTGGGAGGGGGGGGGGGTAGGTTCCCCAATCCCCCCCCCCTTTTGTAACCGCCTATGTCATGTTGGCACAGTCAAATGAACCACGTATTTTATATAATACATTCTGCAAATAACCATGAAGCATTGCTTCAGATGTGCACGTAAGACATTGAAACAAACTGTTGCAGAATTCTTTTCGCGATAAATCGTGGGCTCTATCCATAAAGTAGTGACTGAGACTGGATGGCTGTTAAAGAAAACAGATACACTTTAGTGTATGGAAAACTGCTGTGTCTTGTTTCGTCTCATCGTTGTGTCGTATTTTTGTGGTTCATGTTTTAGCTGTTTGGCATTTTGCCTGTACAGGCCTCAATCCTGCGTTGTCTGTTTTGCTGTTTTTTTTTTAATTTTTAATTGGTGGTGTTTTTTTTTTCTTTTTATTTGTCTGTCGTTGTTATATTTCGAATTTTATGCTGCGTGTGCATCCTGTTCACCAAAGCATAATCTGCTTACTTGTGTTTTCCTAATCGCTGTAGTTTTCTTTGACAAACATCTACATCGCAATGAAGTATGTCCAAAAACTACGTCCAGTCATGCACACCTATCGCACAACTCTTTAAAAGTGATTATGAGTTCGAGATAAAATCAAGTGAACTAACATGTGCTTGCGGTACATTAAACTTTCATGAACGCATTTCCAAAAGTGAACTTGCTACTAGCATGTTGTTGACGATATATGATGACTTTTATTCAGACGACCCTCTGAATCCTATCACATTATTGTATTGGCATGAAGGTACGTACATCTTTTACTAGTAATGTAGGATTATGAATTGCGAAGAATGCTCTCAATCGTCAAAGCGTATGTGCACAAGTACGAATGCGTACCGTATATGTTATTCACTGCGTAAATTGAGCATTTGATGTATTTTGAACGGCAGGTTGTTTTTTGTTTAAGCCACTTTGTATCTTTCCACCATATTAGAGTGTAAGTAGGCCTAGTACACAATAGTTCACCATATTAAAAATGAGTGCCCTAAACAACAGTAAATTTATCAATATTATTATTATTATTCACGAGACGGAATTCGAAAGTGCTCGCTTTACCACTGCTAGACGTGTGTGTCTCTATATACCCACATATACACACATACGTTTATATACACGAGTATATAGTAATTACGCGCATCTACGGCGTTCTTTATAATTAAAGCTACTTATTTTTTGCAGATAGAATTTTTCAGCTAATTTTTTTCAATGCCTTCCATGCACGTCCACGGTTTTTGGCAACACGCCTTTGCGCAGAAGCGTCGCTCATTTGAGTAAGCTAATCAGAACAAGGTTACTGCAACGCCAAACGTCTGTGATTTTCGGGCAGATCCCCAAGGCGCTGAGAATTTAAAACATCCAATCGCTGACCAAGAAGCAGCGCTGCAGATGGGTACGTTAGGAATCCTAAACTATAGTTGGTACCAAATCCATTTCTCCAAAAGTTAGTGTTTGCATACAGGAAGCCTAGAAACAAAAGCATAATAAATAGAGAGATGGTATATCGCGTAAAATTGTTCGTGCCAACATACCCTTGAAAACGCTGTAGTTTCTTGCTACATGTATGACTGGGTGATATACACCTGACACGACGTAGCTGTCTGCAGACCAATAACAGACAACAAATATCACAACAGCGGGATTCTTATTGGCTCGGTCAAATAAGATAACAGCTCCAAGTACAAGCTAAAGCCAGTAATCTTCCGGTAAGCTGAACGTCCGTTGAAACCTAGCAAACAGTCAAGTTTTCCCGCGATAAGTCATCTCTATGGCCACGGTTTTGTCGCGAAAAGATTTTTGCCTCACTTTGTTTCAGTGACTCACGTGCACATCGGCAGTTCTGTTTCAAGGTTATTGGCAGCGTGTCTTCGTTAAGACACGTTTCTGATTTGACTGCACCAATCAGAATAAGATTATTGTGAGTCTGTACGTTTATAATTTGCCAAGGAAAGTGAGGGTAAAATCATCCAACCACAGACGATGTAGCAGAGCTGCAGATGTGCACATGACGCATCGAAACCAAATGTTGCAAAAATATTTTCGCCATAAAATCGTGGCTCTAGTCATCTCTAATAATAAGTACGCCTTGAATAAGTACAACACGCGAATACTGGGCTAAAATGGAGACGAAAATATGAATTGTGAAATAGTGTACGATGACATTTTCATGCACAGTGTGGCAACATAGCACTATAGTTAATCCTCTCTCGTGCTTCACAGATATCTTACTACCACTATTCTGACCTGCATATTATGGGTGCAGGTTAATCCCGGGCAGTCCAAACATGATTCTACATTTACTTGACGTAACATACATGAAATAATCCCTGACGTGGAGCGCAAGAAGAGACTTTCTCGGTGCAGTGTTGTCACATTGTACACGTAAAATGTACAACATTTTGTCACTTACATATTCGTCTTCAATCTAGTCCAGGACTCGCGCGGTGTGCTTATAATGCGATTGTTTCTGAACATCCTGTATATTATCGAAGAAAACATCCTGACATTATTCCATTTACGGTCAGCCATGTTGACTCAAGTATCTGATGACATGTAATAAGCCGTTAGGACCGGTCAGCAAGAAGTGGCACACGCGCCTACATCTGCCAGTTGTTCATGCGGTAGAAACGATCGCGGACAGATAAGATAAGAGGTGCCAGGTGTCGTCTGGCCACTACAAAACTGCAACCGCTCGTTGCAATAAGCAACAGCCTTTTTCCCGTCCACGAAGTAACGGGCTGGGAGGTAGTTTCATTGGAATACATAGGTGAGGGAACCCTGATTTTTGCACCACTACAAATTTAATTGTCTTAGGTGCACATCTGCGGCTTTGCTTCGTCGTAACTGGCAGCGTGTATTTGTGTAAAAGCGCCACTTATTTGACTGTACCAATCAGAACTAGGCTACTGCGACACAGAGTCGGATCAAAGGGAAGGGGGGATGGGGCAGGGCGCAGACTGCCCCGGGAGCCGGGTGGTGCCGAAAATGTTTACTTGGGAATGAAATGTAAATGAGTGTAAAAAAGATACAATATCTACCAATATTTACACTTTTACTCGTTTTGTATTTTTGTATTTTTATTAACCTTGAACATCATATAATGTTATAAATACAGTATTTATAATTTGAGTGCACACTTAAAACACTGCTAATGGTAGCTAGTAAGTACAGATTTTATGTACTTTTACTAAATTTTTATACTGTTATTTACACGAGCCCAGAACAACCTATGCAAGATACGTTTATTACTGTTGTGTTGATTGGACTGATGGAAAAAGGGCGCGGAAAAGGAGGGGGAAAAGAAAATCACAATTCTTGCCCCGGGCGAAGGAAAGTCTAGATCCGTCCCTGCTGCGACAACACACATCTGCGATTTGCGGGTTGAACCAAGTAAAAAATATTATTAACAATAATAATCTAATCATTGACAACGAAGCAGAGCTGCAGGTATGTACATAAGGTACAAATGCAACGTGGTGCAAAAATATTTTCGCGAAAACTAGCGGTCCCTGAAATAACCTCCATTCCTTATTATTGGGTATCTGATATCTTCGCATCTTTTGGGAATCATCTAGGGTTCAAACAACTAAAGTTCTGTCACTTTTGCAAAAGAGTATTGACATGTGACACATCGTGGAAGACGCTTTGTCAATAATAAAGAAGCACCTAAATACACGCCCACTCATGTATAGGGCCGGAGATTTCTGGCGATAATAATCTTGTACCAACTTGTTTCAACGCCGTATGTGCACATCCGTAGCTCTTCGTCGTGGTCAGTGATTAGACGTTGTTAACTCTCTTCGTCTTGAGGTTCTACCCTCAAATCACAGAGGTGTGATGTCTCAGCAACCTTATTCTGATTGGCACAGTCAAATGAGCGACGCCTGTGCACTAAGACACGTTGCAAATAACCATGAAGCTAGGCTGCAGACGCAAGTCACTGAAACAAGTTGATGCTATATTCTTGTCATCAAAATTCAGTAGCTCTGCTCATGTTGTAACAATGTGTCAGAGAGCAGCCAATGAGAAGCTGCTGTCTGCCTGAATACACATTCTTGGAAGCTGGCCTACAGGTCAGTGAACATGAGATTTTTTCCGCTCTAGACTTATTATTATGAACTGTGAGATTGATATTGTCCAGCAGAGCAGACAGAACCCAGCTCCTTCCTGCCAATATTTGTTCAAATGCAGAGGGAAAAAGTTGTATCTAATCTTCCCATACTCTTCTTATACAAAGTTGCAAGCCTCTTCGCACTGTAATAATATAACTACCGGGGTATTTTTCTTGTCGATATACACTAGCGGTATGGGTAGGGACCCTTGTTTTTCGCGAAAAGAATTTTGTCTCACTTTGTTTCGGTGCCTTAAGTGCACATCTGCAGTTCTGCTTCGTGGTCAGTGAATGGATATTTTAGCTCTCACGAGCCTTGGGCTTCTTCTGGCAAATCACAGACGTGTGGCGTTGAATGAATGTTATTGCAATTGGCGTAGTCAAATGAGATGTGGCTCATCGCACAGACA
Source organism: Medauroidea extradentata (assembly GCA_003012365.1). Lineage (NCBI taxonomy): Eukaryota > Metazoa > Arthropoda > Insecta > Phasmatodea > Phasmatidae > Medauroidea > Medauroidea extradentata. The sequence goes on along the minus strand of PNEQ01092992.1, from coordinate 56,984 downwards.
CGCTGCCAATAACTGTGAAGCAGAATTGCAGATGTGCACATGAGCGACTGAAACAAACTGTGGCAAAATTCTTTACGCGAAAAACAAGGGTCCCTAGGTATAGGCCTTCATGTCGATATATATTAGTAGTATAAAACCAACAACTACTTTATGTTAAGAAAAGAATTTCTGGAAAACGTAAAAAGAATAACGATCATGTAGTTTTGTATTTGGTTTTAAAAAATGCAATTTTTGAAATCGTTTTTTTCGGGGCAAAATACTCTCATTACATTTACATTACAAACAAATTAAAAAAAAAAAAAACTTTTACAACTTACATTTTGTGTTCTCTCCCCGCATAAAATTTAACACGCTGCTTCCTGACACAGACTGTACAGTGGAGTCTAAAGCCTAGTACATTTTAGTATCTATCTTGTACATGAAAGTTAACATCAACCGTGCACAAGAAAGGAACACTAGCTAACGTTCTAGTTAACACCCTACCAAAATTGATTACTCAGTTCACTCGGCCAACTTTCTTGTACTAGAAGACGTACACTATTAATAAGAGAGGCTTAGATTTTTAATTATGTTAAGTCAGTTAAAATAGTTTCCTCGTAAACATTTTTTTGTAATCACATGCAAAATACAGTACATTCTTGCAATACTCAAATTAAATTCAGAAATTCAGTTAAGAGTGAACTTTTTTGCAGAATATTCTTTAGTAAAATGTGAATAATATGAATAAAAACGACACTACTAAATAATTGTGACTTACACCACTGTGAATCTCAGCCCCTGAAATGTGGATGAGGATATTAAAGCTGCATTTGAGTATTGGGGGTAATTTGTGTAATACTAGAGCCACGATTTTGTTTACAAAAATATTTTTACGCCGTTTGGTATCAATGCCCTATATTCACATCCACAGCTCTTTCATACTTGGTGACTGAATATTTTAACTCTTCGTTTGTTTCGCGATTCTACTGGTAAATCACGGACGTATGCTGTCACAATAATCTTACTCTGATTGGTGCAGTCAAATAGAAGACTGGTTTGAACGAAGTCAAGCTGCCAATTATCATGAAGCTGAGCTGCCGATGTGCATGTAAGACATTGAAACAAAACTGTGCAAAAATCTTTTCGTGACAAACTCGTGGCTCTATGCAATATGCTAAAAATAAATTAGGCTACAAAACATAAAAAAAAAAAAATTTTTTTCGGAGTAGATAATATCCTGGTTTTAGAGAACAGGCGCAGAATACGTAATATTAGTTTGATAACTTTTTTAGCCTAGCTGGACATTACTTATTTACAATTACTCTGCATTTTGTAAGCTGTTTCGTTCAAAAACAGGTACACGTACATAAAAAATTATTTGTTTACGTTTAACATGTACAAGAAATGTAACAAAAAATAGAACCGTCCTTATTCCGCGCTAGGTAGCATATAAGTCCTTGAATTCTAGTCACTAGTATTCTCGGTTGGTGCTCATTCACACGACTCAAGTTAGCTACAAGTCGATGTGAACAAGAAGTTGTTAACCTTCTTGTACAAGAATGACGCCCACGTGTACTAGGCTTCAGCCTACGTGTCAATGAACCCACGAATGTGTCTCGTCCCTTATCATTGGCCTCAAAGAAGGAACGACTAATGGCTTCCAGAAGTATTCAGATAACCGCTGGCCATCAGTCAGCAGTACACTCTGCTTCGTATTACTTAAGATAATATTCACATTTCATTCCACAGTATGTACAGTACATTTTGTTTTTTAATTGTGACTGGCATTACTTAAGAGACCGTGGTACATAAATAAGGGCTAAATACACTAACTGAACATTGCAGGTTTCTCGAAGCCAATTTGATAAAATTATAAGAACTTGGGGTAATATATTTTATTGTGTTGAAATGCTGGAGCCCGAAGGAGTAACTTTGGCAAATGAGGATTTTCCACCATGTTGTGACGTCATGGTCTCCTGGCTGCCATGTTGTATGTGTGACCTTTGACCTTGGCCTCGACCTCACAATCACCGAATGTCAAAATTCATGAAAAATTTTAGAAATCCAAAAATTTCGAAAAAGAAATACAAAACAATCTAAAAAATCAGAAGAAATTTTTCGTACATAATTAGTAATGTACAAACGTATTTAATTAATTCAATGTAAATATTGTAACATTATACTTAAATTCGATTAATGTTAATTGTTTCGATTCCCCTCTCGCACCATCCGCAGATAAAAAAATTTAAATTTTATTTTTAGAAATAATATCTTGCTTAATAATGTAGCCTAACCGAGATGAACAAAAAAGTCAGCGGTGTCATACATCTGTGTTTGCAGTTACTGAGCCACATCGAATTTAATGTTACATGAATATTCCTATCCATGCTCTTAACAAGGTCCTGAAATACACAGCTCCCTTCAGCTGTTACCTGGGATTGTTTTTTTTTCTTCAATGACTGCCAGAAAACCAGAAGATTTGAACAGACGTCTTTATTGTTAGGACTGCTGTATGTCCCACGCCATTAAACATGTTTAAAGTAAATTCTCAAATGACTGACAAAACGTACAGTAGTTATACGAACAGATTATACCAGGACGCACTGGTATTTGCTTATCTTCTAAACATGCAACAATCTAGTGCGGTCTGGTGCGATGTGCGTTTGTGAGTGCCGTCTGTGCGTCTTCCGAGAAGCCGAACTGATTTAATTAGATCGGCCCGAAAACCAGATGTCTGCACGCGATACGTAAATAAGGCATCTAGTGCATGCATGGAGAGCATAAACATAAATAAGGAGAATAAAAATGGTAGAGCGAACTAAGTGTAATAACATTTCATCGAATAAGTACGCTAAGCAAGTATATCGCACGGATACAGCACCATGGCCACAATTCTGTAGTCATCTGTAAGTAGGACAGTTTAGAAATTTAGCACTTTTTTACAGTCAGCTCTGAATTGTTCCTTTCATGGCGGATGGCTAGAGGTACGTAAATTTCGCAGATACATTCCAGGTCAGGTTGAACGCCAATTATGTTTACTTCATTGTCATGTCTGTGACTTGCTGGCGGCTGTTACGAAACACGTTTGACTACTGCAAGCCAGTAGTAAATAAGGAAATAATGCGAAGTGCTATCGCTTGCTACCTGCTTGTACAGTTATAAGCCAATAGATAATCGATTGTAGCTAGTGGGTGTATAGGACTGACAAATATAGGTTGCTGCCAAATGAATCCGCGAAATTGACGTACCTGTACGATGGCATAAATACTAAAACAATTCCTCTTCACCAAACTGAAACATCACCAAGACCACTTTCGGAACACGTTGCTATTTTATTACATAACAAGCGAAATTTTGTCCAGGCATATATCTCAAACAAGTTTTGCACCAACATGTTTCAGTGCTACATGCACAAATGCAGCTCGGTTGTATGGGCATAGTCTGGCGTGGCGTGGCCGTGTTGCAAGATAAGCTCTGTACTTCGCGACGTCTGCACAAATTCGAGAGGTGCCTATTAGAAGTGACATCACATTCGTGTCTAGCTACTACCGGTAGTCAACTCATGAATCTGTACAGACTTTGCAAAGTTCAGCTTACCTTGTAACACACCCACGCCACACCACTGGCCTTTATGCAGAGGCGTCACTACTTGACTACGCCAATGAGAACGAGGTTACATCACCACACGTCTGTTATTTACGGGTAGGGGCACCTGTTTTTCGCGAAAAGAATTTTGCCCCACTTTGTTTCGGTGCCTTACGTGCACATCTGTAGTTCTGTTTCGTGGTCATTGATTGGATATTTTAACTCTCACGAGCCTTGTGATTCTATCGGCAAATCACAGACGTGTGGTGTTGCAGGAACTTTATTGTAATTGGCTCAGTCAACTGAGATACGACTCTTCACATAGACACGCTGCCAATAACCATGAAGCAGAATTGCAGATGTGCACGTAAGGCACTGAAATAAACTTAAGCAAAATTATTTTCGCGAAAAAACAGGGGGCCCTATTAATGAGTAGAATTCCAAGAAGCTGGCATCTAATCAGTGACCACGTAGCAGAGCTGCAGGCGTGCACGTGAGGCATAGGAACCAATTTATGCAAAATTATTTTCACTAAAAAAAATAAATAAAACACGCCAGTGGCACTGTCAGTAATTAAAGTTGACTTATTGTATAATTCCATTTAAATGCTATTAATACGATTTATCGACTAACTATAATAAAAATAATTTTTTTTTAGTAATGACCGTTTTGGTTTCACATTGCTATATATCTAAGGAGTTGTAGTTTTCTCGCAGGGATTTTTGCATCACCTTGTTTCAGTGTCTTACGTACACACCAGCATCTTTGCCTCGTGGTCAGTGATTGGATATTTTCAACTCTCAGCGCTAATCACAGATGTGTGGTGTTGCAATGACCTTGTTCTGCATGGCACAGTCAAATAAGTGGCGCCTCGGGGCCTTGGCACCAGCAAGGACAGGATAGACATGTTAAATTATATTCGATGTAGCTCAGTACTTACCGAACCTACACATATGCCACCAAAGATTGTTTTTCTTCATCTCAGCGTGGACCACATTCCTAATTGATCGTTAGGCTTGATCTTTGAAAGAACTGTGCAATGGGAGCACATGACCGGATTTAGTTTCTTGGACAAACTCTATTACGATAGAGATGACTGCCAAATAAACTAAAGAAAATAGAATAAATAAGCAGAGTATGCTTTAGTCAGCAGGATACATACAGACAGCAATATTTAATTAGCTGCTCACTGACACGGTGAAACGGGCCTGTATTCAGTTACAGTTTTATTATTGGCTTGGTTACTTCCTGGAAGTTTCGAGTAAATCAACTGCCAATTGTGAACGTGATACAGACCTATAGTTGCTTGGATTTTAGCTTGCGCCTTAAAGAAAACGCAAACATTTTCAGCTGCAGCTCATCTTCGTAGTTGTCGACAGCGTGTATTTGAGTTGAGGCGTCACTTATTTGACTGTGCCAGTCTAAAGCATATTACTGCGACACCACATATCTGTGATTTTAGGGTATAGTCCCAACCTCAAGATGCTGACAGTTGAAAACATATAATCATTGCTCACGAATCAGAGCTGCAGGTGTGCACGTGAGGCTTTGAAACAAAGTGGTGCAAAAATATTTCCGAGAAAATCTGAGGGGTCCCTACAGACATTTAATTTCGACTTTTTTTTGCCTTGCACCTTCGCTGGGTACACTCGCTGTCGCTTGTTGCACAACACAGCACAGCTGCCAGTCACACCTGCAGGATGAGCGGCAGGTGGGCGTGGCCTAGTGTTCCGCGAGGGAGCGCGCATGCATATGTCATTGTGTGTATCGTGTTGTGAAGGAGTGGCCCGCATTGACGCGACCCGCCTGCGCCGTCACTACCATCATAACATCCTCCCTGGCTAAGGTCCATTCTACAACACGTTGGAAACACCAATGTTAAAAGTTTGACACAGGGAACATCGGTAAGAGGTGTCAACTGACCAATCACAGAGCTTTCGTGAAATTTAAATTACATGAAGTTGATAATTTAAAAGCCAATTTTTTTCCACTTAAAAATTTAACTAAATTAATTCTCTCTTTGCTAAGCCTACTTAAATTTAATTTTAATACGGACTCGTATTTTATTACATCCGTTAGCGCTAGCTAACTAGCGGCAGGGTTTTCCCCTGTGCCAAACTATCCCATAAGAAATGTAATTTTCTTAACCTGTAGTAGAATTAACCTTATCCCTGGCATGTGCTCTGTTCCAATTGTCTCCAGCACGTTAACGAAATAACCGTAACAATATCTGTAACAATAACAGTTACAACTCATTCTCTGATACGCTGCGTGCTACAGTCGTGCATAACCAAAGCCCTAACTATACGCATTGCAAAGCCGCGTAGTAAGTTGGTTAACTCTCAACTTTGTTAAGCATGATTCTATGCGTAAACAGTCACAACTATCTACCAGACGAATTTGTGTGTTATTTTCGTCCATAAATACATGCCTTTTGAGAAAATAAGTTAAGAGATAGTTTAGAGCAAAATGCAAACGAAAATAAAAAGTTACAAGCGAAAGCTATTTACGTAACACGTTAACAAACATAAATAAAGAAAATATTTTAATATAAGTTCTTTGGACAGTGAAATCTGTTTGAAGAAAAAGTGTAAACATCCGGCTTTTTCAATGTAGTTTGTAGCAAGGCTTCTTTTTAAGGCTGTGACAAATGTAATGGGTATGGTTGTGGTTATGGTTAGGGTCTTAAATATCCACGCCTGTCACAGGCTCACACATCAAAGAACCGCCCAAACTATTGTGCAGCTGTTAATGAAGTACAAATTTTAACGGCTGACATCCTGGAAAGTGTCCGCAAACAGAATGATAGAAAATATGTTGTACCCGGCGAAACCACCATTATAATAGACCGGGGCATTTCATAGATTCATCTACGGAGAAGTTAGTTTTCAAACTTCTGCACTAGCGAAATACTTTCGTGACAGGGTCACTGATTAACACGACTTCAGAACAGTTAACAGTTAACATGCACAGTAATACTCGCTGTTGACTATATTACATTTACAAACATGAAACTAGTTTTTTACAACAACTAAAATTCCAAATTAGCGTGTTGTTCGAAAATAATTACTTTAATGGCGGGAACTGTACTGCTGCCAATGAAGTGCTCGGTTATATAACAGAAGTAAAGCACATTTCGCTTAACAATACCGTATGTACCTCTTCACAATCTTGATATTAAACTATGCCCTGGAAAAAGTTAATAACGGAGTGCAACCTTGAATCCGTAGTAATTAAATATGTATGTCAAAAGTGAAAATAAATAAGTAAAATATATCAGGATTGCCACAACGCTGGCTTTCAACCAGTTTACGCAGAATCACTGTTGAATTTTTCATCCGTGACTTTTGGCTCCGAGCGGACTTGGCTCTGAATTCCAAGTATCTTTCAGTCAGAATATATTTCACACCCACCGGGACTAAATATAATATCGCTAACATGATAGCACTAGATACGATAATCTGCACGATCCTGCACTGGACCGTTCTCGTTATTATAATAAATTCGTTTGCAATTTTTACAGTTCTAAACTAATAAAAACACACTGATAATATTATTATCAGATTGACGATGTTTAGACATATGGAAATTTCGCAAATTCATTTGAGGTCTCGTTTGATTTCTAACTCCTGTACACGTTAATTACTTTCCCTGTTGGTTCACTGTTACCAAAAATCTTCCTTGAAGACTGTGAACCACTAGCAGACCTACATTACATTAACACACTCATTCCCTACCGCGTTACCTTGTCAGATGCACAACTGGCTAATCACTGGAGCAGCAGACAATGAGCAAGTAGCTAAAGAGAGACTGTACACAGGACTGTGGAGTCCAACCGACAGATAGTTAAACCCGCTACATTTCCGGGTCTTTAAAAATTTTAAGATATATTTTAATTACGTGATTGATTATCCAGAAAATATTTGCAGGGAACAAAGATAAATATTGATGGAGTAAAATCCATTTACAAACACCTAGAAGACATTTAGAAAAAAAATACAGATTTTTCATCTGGAGTGCTACTTAACCTCACAAAACAACCAAATCTGCTCAAACAAATATGGCGGCCGAAGCTATTGTTCTGAAATACCCAACAAGTAAGCAAACTCGGTACTTGTCAAGTATAGAGCAATTTGTGTACTATACTGGGAATTCGGACAATGCTAGTATATATACTTGGTGACAGGGCCACATCTAGAAAGGAGGGAGGGAGACAAAAGGGGCATTTGCCCCGGGTCCCTTATTCTAATGGGTCTCATTTTCTTTGTATTAAAAACATAAACGATTTTTAATTTAAAATAAATGTACTTTTCTAAAGTTCCCATTATTCCATGATGGTTGCTGCAAAATATATATTTTAGTAAAGTGCATGTAAAAACATCATTGACATCCAGGACTGCTGATGACAATGCAGCCAGTATGTCAGGAAAATATTATCACTGCATATAAAAAAGAGGCGGGAGCCTGAGATTAATTTTGGCCCGTGCATCACATTCTCATAAAGTGGCCCTTCTTGGTGACGTCACAAGTACGGTTATGTATATACTTGAAGATAATTCGAATACAGCCTCAGCCAAGAATACTTGCACGTAAGTAGAACAGACTAATGTTTCAACACTGTTGTAGCGGCAACATCGCTCGTCTGGCCTTTGATGGGGGACGGGTGTCTGGACAAGATGACAACGCAGGTTTACCAGGCACGCGACGAGCAGGGCTTGTGAACGCTTTGATCTGTCGGCGCTCGTCACGCCATGTAACTGGCTCCTCTCACTTGTAGTTTCAACATGACCAGACGCTCGGCTCTTCGCGGCGAGGGAGGGCACACATACGTGCAAATCATTCTTCTACGGTGTCTTTTCAACTACACGGTTTGCGTCAGCGCCCATCCAAAAGGCAACAGACATGTTTTGCATCTCACCTTCTCTCTTCCTCATAACACCGACAGACACCTCGTAAAACAAAAACTGTTAGGGCGGCCGCCTACCTCACGCTTCAAATGCATTGAAGTGTGTTCGTAAACAGGTTTTTTTTTTTCTACGAAACAATTCCACGTGTGCCCATTGTGCCAACGCACGAAAAGAAAACACACTTCAGACAAGGTTGGAACCTCATTATTATGACACTGTGCTAATTAAAACAACTGTTTCTAAGCCCTCCAACATGACTAATAACGGCCTGTTCAGGCTGCCGTACTTCAAAATGTACTAACCGAATGTATGTGAAACTCAGATTGCGATGTGCACTGAACTTTGCTACAGACGTTCCACCAATAAAATTTTGTGGTAACCGCGTAATGCCCATAATAGAAACCGTTCGGCGGGAACCTTGCACATTATTTCAGAGCTTGGCTAATTGAGGCGATGCGACATTTGATGCGCGTTTCAAGGTCACTCTTATGTCTCCATCATTTCCGAGCCTCTGACGCACAGGTAGGCGACGCCCAGCGCCCGCGTGCTGGCCATGTGTTAGTGTAGGGCACGGCGCCAAGGGTGATTATGACCGGCTAATCTGGTGCGGTATCACCTCTAGCGCAAGACATTGGAACGACGTGTAGTAAAAATAAATATCAAATGAGGAGGACCCCCGAGGGCCAGGGTACAGACTATACAGTAATACAGACGCGAAATGACGTGGCACTTCGTTTGATACGGGCGAACTTCGCCGCTGATTGGTCCCTGCGTGTTACGGCAGGTTTCCTATTGGCCTGGTTGCCGGCTAGTAGGGCAATCGCTTTAGATTGATTGGCGGTAGTCGTTTCCGCCATGCTGCTGGCCATCGACGCCATTTTGCTGGCGTGTGTGACTGGGTTCGCCACCTACCGACTATATCACTTCTGTATTTCTAAATATTCTGTGACCAGGATATCGCACCCCGAATGCAGATTTTATGAATGGGAGCTCGCAGGCAATCTGCGTACCCCGAAGAATAGCATGAGGCCCTACGATGGAGAGGCGCCGGAATGGGAGGGGCGGGGGAAACGGGAGATCCCGAGAAAACCCGCCGGCCAGCGGCATCGTCCGGCACGATTCCCACAAGCTAAAATTCGGATACCGACCTTGCCGGGGATCGAGCCTGGATCGCCAATGTGGAAGGCGAGTGATCTGACCACCAACGGCGTGTAGTGATATCGTAGATCTCTCACCTGACTGACACTTTCAGTGGTGAACCCATCTTTTTATTGGTGAAAAGTTCCAAGTAAAGACCGTGGCATGTTTCTAGAGTAATTTCACACGAATTCTGTGAGTAGTTGTTCAGATATAACATGTAGGAAAATTTGTTTTCAGCCATTTCGAGGGGCTGCGAAATTATTTTTCTAATTGATATAATGTTTTGAAACCACCTTGCCGTCATCGTTTGAAATGTATTTTCTTTTCGTACATTGACACAATGTGCACACAATGGAATAGTTTCGTAAAAATAATTACATATTTACGAAAACGCTGCAACTCATTAAGTGCGCGGTAAGTGCCTTCGGCCGTTACAAAACTATGCGAAAACTGTTCATTGTGCTTAAGTTATATCTACTTCGGAACAACATTCAAAGAACTTTACACGCGTCTATATCTTACACGTTCTCCATGTATAGCTAACGTTTATTTTCACGTTTCCGAAAATGGTGAAAATGTGAGTTTTAAGAGTGCGTGGTAGATAAATAAACGCTGAAAACATGAATTGATTCCTACGCTTTTTTCGAAACCAATATTGATAAAATACTCAATGACAATCCTAGATAATGGTATTTGCCAACTTTATGAGTAAATATTTATCCATAATTACTAATCCGTTACGCGTGATCTCTTGCGCCGCAGTTAAATGCACGAATTTCCGGCGTCAGAGATTGCTCCTCAGAAGTTCGTAAACACTGGAAAAATTTTTTGGTTAAAACGTTGGATAAAACTATTGCCTAGGATTGCTATTGTTTAATTTTCGTAAATTGGCTTCAAGAAATTTACAGTTATAGACTAATGCTTTTAGCGTTGAATTATGTACCACGCCTTCGTAAGTTCCTTTTTTAGGAATGAAATTCTTGGCGCAGAACCTTTTAAAAGGTATAGGCGTGTACAATACAACTTCAACTTTAATATTGTGTCATTAAATGGTAATGTTGACACTGAAAGTCTTCGTAGACTTGCGCCTAGAGGCTAGGGTCAGGCGCGATGCGCGTGTTGTTGTCTTTATACTTCTTCAGCACACCTAGGTTTGGAACGCGCAAAATACGTTCAAGTACGATGCTACTTTAGCCCACTCAATTACAGTGTTCATGATCATGGGCATGTTACATTTGAAGGACACTCGTTGCTGGACTGTACCCAGCGGGACATGTTCAGTTCCCAGTTTCTGCTTGTGGTGTACTATGACTAGTGATGGATAGCCTACAGACCCGGAAATGTCGATGCATCAACGACCTGCCGACTGTACTCCACAGCCCTGTGTACTACGGACCCCTATATTTTTGGTAAAAATATTTCTGCACCAGTTTGTTTCAGTGAATTATGTGCACATCTGCAGCACTGCTTCATGGTCAGTGTTTTCTTACGTGTCTTAACGTTTTACTACATATCACAGACATGTGGTTTCGCAGTAACCTTGTTCTGATTGGCGCGGTCAAATAAGAAACGTATTTCCACTATAGTCATTTTGCCAATATAAATAAAGGCCATCTGCACATGTGCACGTAAGGCATCGAAACAAATTGATGCAGAAATCTTTTCGCGAAAATCATGTGTCCCTGCTGTGTAGCAACTTGTACATTGGCTGTTGCTCCAGTGAGTGGCCAGTTGTACATCTGACAAGGTAGCACTGCTCGCTGATACAGTGATATCACATGATCGGGCCTGCATTTAGTTTCTTCTTCATTATTAGAGACCCCGAATTTTCGCAAATACATTTCCAAGTTCGTTTGATTTCTAGCTCCAGCACACGTTAATTACTGTCGCCATTGGTTCACTGTTACCAAAAATCTTCCTTGGTGCCCAAAAGAAAACGCAAATTATTCAGATCTCTACGTATTTGTCGGACCTATTTCTGGAGTCTCTGGTTCCAATCTATGTACTGGCTAGTCATAGCAATGGCTCGAGCTCGCTGGTAGTTCCACCTCTGCATTGTTAGGTATTCTGTAGCCGTGAAGGCAGGGATTGACGGGCCCGGTCGGGGCAGACGGTGTCAGAGGTCACCGCGAAGGGCGGGCGGTGTCCTGGAGCAGTCTGGCCTCTTTAACGGGCCACGGGGATCGATAGCACCGACCCTCTGCTGACCTGGATATGCCGCAGTGGCGCCGTGCGACACCCTACCTCTCCCCCTCCCAATTTTCTCTTCGTCTGCAGCATCCACCCTCGTCCAATCCCTCGATACCTATCCCTCCTGGCACTCTCTCGCGTTGCCCTTGACCTCACAGCAGCACATGTGAAGACAGACCAGGGTTGCCACTTTTACTATTCTACCACTAAATATAGTAATACTAGCTGCCCCGACAAACGTTGTTTTGTCACATAAATAACTGTAAGGATGTGGTATAAAAGTGGAAGAGGTCTAATAATAAATAAATTAATAAATAATAATAATACAGCAGCGACACCTGGTGGGGATAGACTGGTATCAGCTCGTGGGGATAACTAATCAATTATCACTAACACAGTTATCGACCGGGTTCTAAAATTATTAAATTAAAAATTTTTACTAAACAATAGCACTTAGGAGTATAAAAAATAGATAAAAACCTATTCGCAGACCTACCGAATGTATATACAAAATTTCATTCAAATCGGTTAAGCCGTTTCGGAGGAGTATGGAAACAAACACTGTGACACGAGAATTTTATATATTAGATTTGTACTTCTCTAGTATAATGAACATATAGTACTAATAATACTTTGATATAGAATACTAATTGATAGAGCTATGATTTTGTGGCGAAAGATTTTTGCATCAATTGGTTTCAATATCTTATGTGCACAACTGCAGTTCTGCTTCATGGCCAGTGATTGGATGTTTTAACTCTCACTGGTCTTGGGGTTATACTGGTAAATCACAGCAGTGTGAAGTTACAATAACTTTATTCTGATTGGTGCAGTCAAGTGAGAGACGCGCCTGACAAAAAAAAAAAAACACGCTGCCAATACCATGATGCAATGCTGCCGATGTGCACGTATAGGAGTGAAACAAAATTGTGCAAAAATCTTTTCGTGTCAAACTTGTGGCCCTTCTAACTATAGATTTATTTCCTTCCAAAGACGAGGTAGAGATGAGTAAAATATAATTAAGTTATTGTTCATATTAGCCATCGTCATCGCAAACATTACACTGTACTAAAATGATAATTGCTAGACTTTAAGAAATAGCTGTAACCTTCTTACTGAAAATTATAATTTCGCGGCTGTGTATTAGTTTCGTTTAGTATAGATAGGAGTTATCATCCACAACAATCCCTTTATATTTTCCTCCTAGAGAGAGTAAATTTGGCGTTGTAGGTGTTTCGAGAGAATGAAGCCAGCCTGTTCTACTATTTCTACTGTACTACTTTAGCGACGAGTATCATTAAGCCTAAAATAGAGCAGTATCCAAAAATCACTCCTAGTTTTATGGCTATACTTTTTACCGCATTGACTAATTTTTTTAAAGCAAAGAAATGTTATATTATTTAACTCTTATTATTTATTCAAAATTATTTTAGTTAATTAACTAATTAGGTCGAAACAACATAATTGTTAATCTAAAGAAATATTTTCTACTAAAAAATTAATCATCACAAAACAAATATACTTCAGAGTATGCCGTAAAAATTTAATAATTCAGCACTTTTATTAGAAACACAGTCTTCGAGGCCCTCAAAATTGGACTTTACCCGTTACTTCTCTTGAATCAAATTATATGGTCATTGCTTAAAGAACCATAGTAAAAAAGAGTAATAGTAATGAACGACACACAAGTCGAGTGGCTTACGCATAGGGACGACACTATGTTACATACATCATCAGTAGAGCCCGGTAATTTTCGCGAAAAGAATTTTGCAGCACTTTGTTTCAGTGCCTTACGTGCGCACCTGCATCTCTGCTATGTGGCCAGTGATTGGATGCCGTCACCCAGCGTGTTGAGGTTAAACCCGCAAATCACAGACGTGATGTGTGGCAGTTATCCTTGTATTGATTGGCACAGTCAAATGAATAACAACTCTGCACAAAATCACTCTGTCAATAGCCATGAAGTTGAACTGCAGGTGTGCACGTAAGACACTGAAACAAAGTGGGGCAAAAATCTTTTCGCGAAAACTACCGGGCCCTAATCATCAGTTAACAACATAGTATTCAATCGATTTTGTGTCTCGCATACAAACGCAGCGGAGCCTTTTTATGGAGGGCCCAGGAAAAGAGACTCCATTCTCATTTTCTGCACTTCACTTGGTTTCGCGCAATAAGTGGCAGAAATGTCTTTATACTAAACTAATAACACTAACCTGTCTAGCTTGTAGTAGAACTAACATTAACCAGATATGCCTTCCCCTCCTCATAATGGTTTCCGTGGTCAGGGGCGGATTTAATTTGGGGGGGGGGGGGGCGCTTCCGAACTGAGGCCCTCAAATCTTGTTCACCATCATGTAGCCAAAGTATACCCTGTTACCTCAAGGAAACTGGAGTTATGTTCTATGATGACCCAAATACATTTGTGTCCTACTTTTATATATGCTAATTTTATGTTCTGTAACAGTAAATAACCACACTTTCGAGATGGCTGGTACTTTTTACAATCCGTAAAAGCACTTTAGGTCCCCCCCCCCTCAAATATGTTTGCAAATCCGCCACTTCCCGTAGTAATTAGTTTAGGTTCGTTTAAAGTTCCAAAAAAACTGTGCGTTGAATATAAGGACGTTTTAGTTAGGTTATGATTTATAAAACTAAAATAAATTTGTACATACGTGGCGCTGCATTTTCGCTCAATCGCCGAAGATGAACGAATGCCCCCGAGTATTTCCGAGGAGCGGGACAGTTAACGCGACCCAGACACTGGAGTAGCAGAGAGGCGACGCGTCGTCCTTGGCCCGCATGTGCGCGGGCGCGCGGACAGGAAACACAACCGCCCTTGCCGCGCATGCGCAGCTAGGTAGGCGTTTTCCCGCTCGCACGGGCTGCTGCCACCGCTTCCTCCCACACCGCGCCAAGTCCAGTGTTGCCAGCCGGCGTGTAATTACACGAAATGCATAGGCTTGCACGAGGGAGGGGGGTGCAGTAGGTTGCAATCGGCTGCACTATAACGACGTCAGGCTCCCTCCAGGCTTGTTCATTGAATAGATCTTACGGAGCAATTACCTATCATGAAAATTTAAATTAATTGTTATGTTTATTAAGATGCTTTGCAGCAATATCCTGTTATATTGGGGTAGCATCAACTAAGCTTACAAACATATTCACTAAAAGCCTTTTAAACTAGTTATAATTGAACAAAGAGGGTAAACAAATAGTAACATTTTAATCTTAAGAAATGTCAACGTGTTCTTCAGTTGAAACTGAGTGCATTTCAGCCAGTTAACGCTTTTTACACTTTGGGCACACCAGTAATTCGAATTTTACCAAGAGTCTGCTTAAGGCCATTGTCTTCAATTTATTTCAAACAATTGCAAATAACTCGAATATTTTTTAAGCAAATGCTTTGAAAAAAATTTGAGACTGTGTACAGCCATACGATACACAATTTTGCCAGAGCGTTTTTTTTTAAATAACGTACCGTTTGCTAGCAAACATTATTTTGCTTCCTTTTGGCCTATTTTGACAACAAAATATATAATACTTCAGGGGTAATATGTAAAAATCCGTTTGGTGTATTGCAACAGAAAAATTCAGATACAAACGATGATACATTAGTGTTAAAACTGTAAGAATTATATTTTATATTTGTATAAATTTGCTTTAAGAAAATATTTTTCTGAAACCACTGTAAAACTAAAGAGCGAGGCCTTAAAATGGAACTTCTTTACAGTTCCTACAGGGTTTTCCTTCCTAAATCGTTAACTCTACACACGCTACTGACGAACTGCGTGCAATTTGAAAACATGCGTATAATAACTTATAGTGCGTAATCACACATTTGCGTGAATTAAGGGCGCTGCCCACCTCGGAGCCCTTGCACGAGCAACAAGAATAAGAGATCACATATTAAGGATGCCACCTACCACGCGTTTAAAATGCGTGTGTCCCTACGTTTGTTTGTGATGCTATTACACATGTTTCCATTGCATCACTGGACGAAAAGAAAACACACTTCAGACGATGACGGACAGGTAATTTCCAAGTCATCACGTCAGTTAGAAAAATCATTTAGAAGCGCCTCAAAATAGCTAAAACTGTTTTTTTAATCTTTTATATCCGAACAACTACTCATGGGATTCATGTGAAACTACTCTATAAACATGCAATGGACTTCTGCTTAAAACTTTTCACCGATAGACTAAAGAGACGACATCACCACTGAAAGTGTCAGTCAGGCGAGTGATCTACGATACCACTGCACGCCGTTTCAGTGTCTTGCTGTAGAGGTGATACCACACCAGATGAGCCGATCAACATCGCCCTTGGCGCCGTACCTCACTCACACAAACACACGGCCATCAGGCGGGTGCCTTAAATTATATTCGGTGTTGCTGTGTACCAATCCAGCCTTCAGATATGCCACCACTGACTTTTTGTTCGTCCCGTAGTGGTGCACATTGCGATAGGCTCTGATAGGACCCTGAAAACTTCGAGCCAAAAATTACATATATCGTCTATATCTCTATAAAAATTCTCGTGTCTCAGTGTTTGTTTCCATACTCCTCCGAAACGATTTAACCGATTTCAATGAAATTTTGTATATACATTCGGTAGCTCTGCGAATAGGTTTTTATCTATTTTTATACTCCTAAGTGCTATTGTTTAGTAAATATTTTTAATTTATTTATATGACAAAACAACGTTTGTCGGCATGGGCGTAGAAACCGTGGGGGTCGTGGGGGTCTGGACCCCCACTGTGGCTATAAGGACTCCAACTGGAATTAAGGTGGACACCCATCACAGTTATGGGTGGCGGGAAATTTGTTTATTTAGATGTTCATTATACACTGTGGGGAACTATATTGTACCACTTTATGACGCTACCCACATTCAGTGTATAATGAACACTTTTGTAGTCAAACTTTAAAACATATCACTGCCTGTTAACTGTGCATAGTTAAACGTACACGTTTTTCACGACTTCATGTGCTTAACATATGCTAACAGCCTGGTTGAAAATCAACACACAAACTGCAGCCCGCTACTTTTATCGTATCATAGAAATAACGTGGTCGCAACTGCACCCTACCCCTTTGTCCTGGCAGTATCAGGTGACTCACCCCTCCCACCGTCCCTTCGTCATTTTAATGTCAGGAGATGTGTCAGAAGTGGTGGACAGCTACCCCGAAATCAACTCGGCTTCATTAAAACTTCAACTGCCATTGTTCAGAAAACTACACACATTTTCATCTCTTGAGCAAGCTGCTAGAGAACTTAGATGTTTGACTCCTGAGGTTAGTAGAATAATTTAAATTTGTTAAATGTGCCTGCTTACCTGGAACTGAGTTAAAACTTAACTGTGTATCACAAGTCAAATTCATGTATTTTAATTGGTATCAAAACCAAAATTGACAAACCTAGAAACAAAGTTGTGTTCTATGTCTGAATGTTCTGAAATTATATTTGTATGTCATTAATGTTTTAAAAGTACTCATCCGCCCACATTTGCAATGTCCTCCCGTTTGGTTCAAGGTGTGCACAAACTGTTCATAAAACATGTCCTTATTCGGGTAAAGTGTTATTTTAAGCACAGTGATACACAGTTTCAGCAGCAGGTAAGTGGCCTCCTAAAAATTGAATCCACTACTAGATATTGGCTTACTATTTGTACAAGTAAGAAGACTTTTCAGTGAAGTAGAACAGCTTGTCAAACTTCTCTTGACGAGCCCTACTTCTTCTTGTGAAGCTGAGAGAAGTTTCAGCACACTCAGAAGGTTAAAAACTTACCTTAAAAGTACTATGACCCAGAAGCGACTGAACTCCTTAATGTTGTGCATAAAGACCATTTGGACAAATTGAACATGAAATCAATGTGCATTGAATTTATAAAAAAGAGTGACAAAAGGAAAAACGTGTTTGGTAAAATGGAAAATTAAAATTTCTATTCTGGAATGTTTGTTATGTACAAACAATTTTTTTAATATATTAACTTAATTCAACTGTTATTATTTTTTCTGTTGATGTATGCTGCAATTGCAGTTTTTTGTAATTAAAAATGTTCTTTGACATTTGAGATCAGAGAAATAATGTTTGAGTCTATATGGTTAGCCAACAGATAATTTTTGCTTATAGTTTTGGAATATTTCAGCATTAAAATATAATATATTACTCAAAAGAAGCGGAGTAAATTCCTCTTTTTACTACATAATAATTTAATGTGACAGTGTATTTATTATTTTATTGTAAAATCTTATATAATGCCTTACAAAATGCCCCTCTTACAACTGGCAAGGAAAAAAAACGACATGTCTGCACCTGAATATATGTCGAGCTTTTTTTAATCAACTGAATTATGAATAACCAACCATTATTTCATCTCACTCGTGGTTTTTTATCTGCACAAAAATTACAAGGCAGCCACAGTCCGAGAACTATATTCTGTGATAACTTCGAGATATCACAGTGCGATGTCTCAATAAAGTTATGAAGTATTTGGTAAGTACTGACATGTAACATAGTGAATACCATGACTCACACTTGTAAGTACGTAATTCGCACATTCATACAAGATATGCAACAAGAAGTCGCAAACGAGGAAGGATAAAAAGCGCCAAATTTGATTAAGATTAACTTATAACATAGTTTACTATGAAAAAAAATATATTTAAAAACATTGAAATTTCCATTGTATCTATATTTAATAGTTTAGTTCAAACCTTGCTCAAATAGCACCATTTTGCATCTAAAAACCAAAATTTTTCCGGGGGAGTTCCCCCGAACCCCCCACTTTAAGCTTGGGGTCCTAAATATCTCACTGACGGCTGGACCCCCACTGGAAAAATTTGCTTTCTACGCCCATGTTTGTCGGGGCAGCTAGTTTATTATAAACATCAGTATTCTCCTATTTTCAATACAGAAAAAAACAATAATTGTTTTTATCCGAAGACGATAAAATTTAAGTTGAGTGTACACTGTCCAATGTATTTTAACATGTAAATAACGATCTTTGTTCGCGCCAAGACTCCGAGGTAAGCAGCGCCCATTGTAATGAATGTAACTATCATTTCTCTCAAAGCCTTTTACTGCAGGCCTATTATTTTACGTTAATTACTAATGCATTTAGTGTATCGTTGGCTCGACGCCATTTGAATATCCTTCGATTTGACGAAATGTCTTATGTTTTCGAGTCACTGAAACTTTTTTGCACTTGTCCGGGGGTTTTTTTTTAATTGAAATTTTTAGCGAATGGCTATTATTGGATATATATATATATATATATATATATATATATATATATATATATATATATATATATATATATATAATTTGTAGTGTTGCACAATTTATGCGTGTTTTCAGCTTCATATTAAGTATTGTCTAAAAATTGCCAAGTGGAGTTTTATCTTAAGATTACATGATATAGGCTACGTGCTACAGAAATCGTGACTACACCAGAGATTAGAAACAGGATGTGTCGTATGAGTTAGGGCTTCCTTTTATAGTAATTAATTACTATATTTCCTCTGCGACTGTTGATTGCCAAATAACTTTCCGCCATTTTGCTGGCTCGTGAGACTCGAGATCGCAACGCTTGTGTCAGTTTCACTTTTGTATCTTTTGTTAGTCTGTGGCAACACTATACTCGGAATAACCACTGAATGACCACGGACTTAAAATGTTAGTGGATCTTGTGGGAGGAAGCTAAAATATCTTACCTTTCTGTGTCTATTTTGTAACTGAGTTCTGGAGGGGCTAGGATAAATTATTGCAGGCTCAATTTAGGTCCACGATTATGTAAGAAAGCAACCAATGCGTAACCGATATCTAACTATTTTTAGTGTGTATATATATATATATATATATATATATATATACATATATATATATATACATATAAAGCGAGCACTGCTTAAATTTTTCTTTCAACCATTTTGCAATCATCTTCACTATTTTTGACGTGAAAACTTCCATTGAACTAAAACCCAGTGTGAACGTTTTACCTCTCTCTAAACTTATAATCTTCGGTCCTAATAAAGTGAAGTTTTTTGGATATTGTAAGTGTTGGGGAGTGCTCAGTTTAAAGTAAACAGACTATATCTGTGAAGTATTTTAAAGTAAACAGACTATATCTGTGAAGTCTAGCATCTAGCCTAGATAAAAGTCCGTTATTTATCAGGTCTTTAGAAACAATCGATGTCATTACCAGTCTTCGTCACAGTAAAATTAATTATTAAACAATGTAATAAAACTGGATGTCTTCATTTGTCGACCTATAATACTTATTTCAGTAATGTGTACCATTACAATAACAGAATTACTTTAAATGTGCTTAATCATCAAGTGTTACCCTAACTTAGAGAAGGAACTCATTTACCTTGGCAATGATATTATTTTTTCCTTCGTGAGCCAGGAAGTATTCCGTTACAGAAGAATTCCTTTACTCTTATTCTACTCCCATGCCTCTCCCTGTCAGGCAACCAACTAGTTATCTTAGATTTCAATCCCACGCAATTGAATCACGAATTCTATTTTTTTTTTAAGGTATAGAGCTTTTATAAAACTTTCAAACTTCTACACTACTCTTATAAACACCTTACAGTTTCGAAATATTAATTGTGTATTCAGAAATAAAAATACACGTTTACACGCGCTATAATTATATTACTTAATGTGTGACATGCTCAGATAATGTATTTGCATTCATTGGATTTTGGAATGTGCACGAGAATTTGCGTGTTTGAAATTGTACAGATTTAGAATGTCAGAAGGTCGTTGACACCCATTTAAAAGTTTGATAGGTTATTTTGGGACGTTTCGTGCTTCACGGAACGAGTTTTTTTTCTTTCTCTCTCTCTCTCTCTCTCTCTCTCTCTCTCTCTCTCTCTCTCTCTCTCTCTCTCTCTCTCTCTCTGGCCCACCTTTCACATTGTAGTCGCATCGCGATCAATACAGGAAAGGTAACGTATTCTACGACCGAAACAAACATTCAACATCTGATTAATGCCATGGACTACTGTTTATGCTGTTTTTGGGGGGAATCCTTATTGAGAGCAAATAGGCTATCATAAAATCAACACAAAGATGTGTAGACATTTGTTTTTATGTAGCCAATAAATAAAAAAAAAATCTTTACGTCGATTGTTAACCAAAATTACACATCTTTTAGTTTTTAGTAAACAAGGCTTAATTAAAAAAAAAAAAAAACATTTCCAGCACATTTATGTGACGATTTTTCTATGTTTACACCTATTTAGTGTTTAATAAATAATGTTCGCAAAACATCGTGAATCGGAGCACGTACCCACGGAATAATAATACCACAGACGCGAAATGACGCGGCAGCTTATTTGATTCGGGCGATGTTCGCCGCTTATTGGCTGCCCGAGGCTCTTAAAACCAACCCCTTGTCTGTTTCATTCCTGCATATTACGGCAGGATTTCTATTGGCCTAGGTGCCGTGAAGCAAGCTACCACCTTATGCTGATTGGCGGAAGGCGTTTCCCTCATGTCGCTGGCCAGCGAAGCCATTTTGCAGACGTGTGTGACTGAGTTAGCCGTCCTAGCTGCTATTTTACTATGTGACTTTAATCGTGACCATATTATTTTATTTGTGGGCAGCGAAGATCAAAGTTTAACGTTTGTTTGTATAGTTAGGCTTTTCGAATCCAGATGTTATTTTTCCAGATACGGCAGCCTGGAAAAGCCGTTGTTGGCCATTTTGAGTGGTCCGAAAATTATGTTTCTAATAAACTTGCCGAATTTTCAAAACTATTTTGGCATAGTTTGAAGTGTGCGTTATTTTCGCAAATTTACTAATATAACTGGCGTTAAATAATTTCGTAAAAAAAAAAATTAAAGAAGAATCGTAACTTGCTGCAATGCATTTGAAGCGCAGGTAGGGAGGCCCCTTAAACGCGGGACTCAGCAATGCCCCATGTTCATGCCCAGAAGAAGATGAGACTATAATTTCCTTGGCGTTACTTACCCTGTCTCATCGCTGGACTAATGACATTTCCGTCTGTCGCAATTTATCTTGCGGTTACCTCTTGAAAGTCTCGTTTGTCAGTCTGATTGTGATGGATGAAAGTGAGTTGTGTAGAGTTATCGCAGAAACTTTCAACGAGCTTTCGGAAAGACATTTCCCTGAAGTTACGGCAATGCAAGAGTGATTCCGTTGCTGACAGATAACCCTAGTGGAATCCAAGACATTTTATTACGATCTCTTAGTAGCTTTGAGACTTCCCCAATGTATGTAGTGTTGCCAACAGGTAGAATAAGAATTGCCGACCAGAAACTTGCATAAAAAAAACTACACTTAAGTTTTCGAAACAAGAAATTTATATTTACCTATAATTACCACGAAAAAGTTATTACTAATAAAAGTTAACTGCCGCCTTAAATTATAATTCGAACATCGAATTGACAGCCATGTAATTACCAGGAGGTTCAGTTAGTTTTGGAAGTTCTGCGTTTGAATATGCACCGTGAAACTAACTTCGCTTCTGACGCAGTCAGCTGATAGCGTCGTTTCACAAAAAGACAATAGTAGATTTATTTTCTGAAATATCGTCAATTATTAAGCGTTGTTA
The DNA here is from genome assembly GCA_003012365.1 of Medauroidea extradentata. Lineage (NCBI taxonomy): Eukaryota > Metazoa > Arthropoda > Insecta > Phasmatodea > Phasmatidae > Medauroidea > Medauroidea extradentata. The sequence continues at coordinate 34,594 of PNEQ01092992.1, read as the reverse complement.
GCAAGAAAAGTTAACTGTTTGGTATGTTACAATGTAGAGTTTACGTTTTCAGCTTTAATTTTTCATGTTTGACTGGGAAAATGAAAGTTCTGGTACAACAATATTTATTATCCGTCTGCAAACTGTCGATTCTCATCAAATAATCTTTGTCGATTCATAAAACGTGTAACATCCTATAGGACTTTGGGGGCTATTTTAACATCAAGGATGTCCGCGACTTTTCATTCTATTATAAGCTGGTTGAAGATTTTAATTGTACATACCTGTGTTTTTTTTCCTCCCGTAGAATATACTTTACCACGGAGGCAGGAAAGTTTTCGCGAGACGAATTTTGCACCATCTTGTTTCAAAGCCATTTGTGCACGTCTGCAGCTATTTGTGTGGTCAGTGACTGGATGCTCTTAAGAGGAGTCTTCGCCGGTGTCGAATTTCCACCTTTGACACGTGGGAAAAGCGTAGCGATCATCGTCAGTGTTCCACGCTTGACGAGAAGTATATCGCCTCTATTCGCAGCGCGCCATACTGGCGTGCAAAGTTTTCCTTGTAGTCTTTTCCTACGGGACTTTAAGGGTGTTCAGTGCGATAAAATAGTAATTTTAAATTTTTATGAAATAGTGGTAGTTTTGTATACGATACTTGCGATTACAGTTTACTCTTACGAAACAATTTAAGCTCTCATAGATTTCTCATAACGGAGTGTCAAAGTCAAAATGTGCTTGTTACGCTGCCATGCAAATAGCGAAAACTAACTGACCAACTAAACAAAATAATTCACTGTGAGCTTAAATCCCATGAGCTGTGCAATAAAACATTAAAAATTCCACAACGTAATAGTTTTAATTTTTAAAAAAATCGCAAAAGTACAGAAAAAATTGCAAATTCAGTAATTTTTTTAAAATACAAATAACCGTTCGCGGGATTTTTTCAAATGTTTTATTACGTAGCCCATAGTATGTCACTGTGAATTATTTCACTTACGTAAGTCAATTGGTTTTCACTATTTGCATGGCAGCAGAACATACAAATTTTGACTTTGACGGGATTCGGCCCGTGTTGACTTGCCTGTTGTTATTAACTCAGTGTTCTCCAGGTTGTGTCTAATGAACTGTAATCAGTTTACAATCGCGTTCGGATTGTAGCTTGTTCGAAAATAAATTCACTTTTTATTTTTTAAGCTGGCAAGTTCAGAGCCTTATAACCTGCACCAGTTCGTATACACATTATACACAGTACATAGGTTTTGATATTATTTCCGAAATATATTTAAACATTTTGGTATTACAGGGTATCACTAAATTAGTAAAATTATTTCGTTTACAAAATGACAGTAATAACATGTACTATCATTAATTTAGTCAAATTATCTAAACAAACTATTACACAATTAACAAAGTTATTTTTATAATTGACTTAAATTGCTCCTTTGTAAATAGTGTGCATCAATTACGTCCTAACGAACGCAAAAATAAATATGTAAACTAACACGAAGTATATCAAATTCACAATATTCAACGACAATATCTTACCTCTCTTCCGTAAAGTTAAATACATTTTTAAAAATATTCGAAATATTTTGTCTTAAAAGGTGCTCGACTTTACAACCACATTACTAAAAATAATTTTCGTTGTTTTACGGAGAAGTGCTGGTAAAAATTCTCCAGAAAGGTCCGTTAATTTACGGAAGGCAACTAGCTCCATTTATGGAAACTTGCATATTTATGAAACTTCTCTAGGATGCAGGAACAATAATGCGAACGGTTGTTTTTTTCTTTTCTTCTCGCAGTTTTACGTATGCTTAATTAATGAAATAAAATTATGTATAACTGTGTTACAAAATATTGTTTCCGTTAACTAAACAGACATTTCCGTAAAATTGTCCGGAAATTCACGGACATTTTTAACAGTATATATTTGTCCTATCTGATTATTCTTGTACTTCTGGAAACTTTTTGGCTGTAATAAACAAATCCTCGTTGCATGAGAGAGCGAAGTCAGAACTCTGATCATAACGGAGTCGTCTATGACTACGCTAGTGGCGAGAGTCCGTCGCGGTAATCTCGTGAAAGGCACCCACTTTTCCTTTTATCCCGACGTAGGTGCCTCCTAGTCGGCGAGGTCAGGCACGCCAGACGAGGATGTTCCTGCGGCAGCCCAAGGACCGAGTTACGCAACACACAGCTCTCATCTTCAACCTCCTTCACTCCTGGACTACGCCGTCTGGTCGTAGGCTACCCCAAAGACGAGTGAGCTCAAGCTAACTGAAAGGAAATCATTGTTGTATGCCCCTTGCATGGACAGCAGTCCAGTTTGGATTGTTCTTAAACATGTTCTGTAGAAGTAACACTATAAAATAAAGACTCTCTTTGCTCCTTCTAAAGATCAGATTGTTACTTCTTTAGAGCAAATATAAATATTCTCTTTGCTCATTCTAAAGATCAGATTGTTACTTCTACAGAACAAATATAATAAATATTATCTTTGCTCATTCAATAATTCAGATTATTACTTCCACAGAACAAATGTAAAGAAAGATTATCTTTGCTCATTCCGTAGATCAGATTACTAATTCTACTGAACAAATATAAAGAAATATTCTCTTATGCTCGTTCTAAAGATCAGATTATTACTTCAACAGAACAAATATAAAGAAAGATTCTCTTTGCTCGTTCTAAAGATCACATTGTTACTTCTACAGAACAAATATAAAGAAAGATTCTCTTTGCTCATTCTTAAGATCAGATTGTTACTTCTACAGAACAAATATAAAGAAAGATTCTCTTTATTCATTCTAAAGATCAGATTGTACTCCTACATAGCAAATATAAAGAAAGATTACCTTTGTTCATTCTGAAGATCAGATTGTTACTTCTATAGAACAAATAGTTGCGGGGACAACCCGCCTAGACAGTACCAACAACAAAACTGGACTGTTAGCAATATTTTAACTGAAGTATAGTTCCTACAGCAATACTTTACTTTCAACGCACGCAGTGGCTAGAGCACTCGCCTTCCACCAAGGCGATCTGGGTTCGATTCCTGCTGGGGCCCGTCCTCGGATTTTCGCATGTGTCGTTGGTCGGCGGGTTTTCTCTGGGATCTCTTGTTTCCCCCACCCCTTCATTTCGGCGCTGCTCCATACTCAGTCACCCCTCACTAGATGTTGAGTGCTAACCAAAATCTCTTCACTTCAGCGTGCGTTGTCACCGAGGCCAGCAGGAAGTGAAGTAGTAATCGCCCTATGTCTAGGGAAAGGAATAATTCGCTAGTCCAATGACCGACGTGTTATAATCCACTGTCCTATGCATACTCGAGCCCGTATATTCGTTCATTGTCTGTTGTTCCAGTGAGTAGCAGCTAATGGACTAATGGTCGGGGCTTGTGTATAAATAGGACAATGGATTCTAACACGCATGTCGTTGAACTCACGAAGTACTCCTTTCCCTGCCTATATCTAAGGAAAGGAAAACTTTGCGAATTCGATTACCCGCATGTTATAATCCAAGAACCCCGTTTATTCGTTCATTGTCCGCTGGTCCAGTAAGTAGCAACTAGATGACAAATGGCTGGTGCTAAATTATATATGCATGTCGTTGAACTCGCGAAATATTCCTTTCTTTCTATACCTATATCTCCTGCCCTTTAGACGTAATTTTCTATACGGCCGTCCATTTGTGATTTTTAAGTATCGGAAGAATATGCGAATTCATTTAAGACCAAATTAGACTCCAAATGCATGTATATTTTTTCTACAGTTACAATTGGATCACAGTTCATCATGAACTAGCACAACTTTGCGCTTGGAGGAGAACAGACAGGAGAATTTTGCGAATTAGAGTATGCGAGACTCCGTTTTTTTTATCCGTGTAGATCAGCTGTCTGATTTTCATTAGCTGCTGCCCCAGTCCTTGTTTACTTTGAGGTGTGTGGTTGGCTTCTAGCTCACCTAGGAGTGTCTAATGATAATGTACTGTGACAAATAGGACCTTCTGATTTTCCCCAATAAGATTTCTGCGCCAATTTACGCCAGTGCCTTACGTGCAGGTCTGCACATTTTCTTTATTCTTATTAGCAGCGTGTCTTTGTGAAAAAACGTTTCTCGTTGGACTGTTAACAACTAGAGTAAGGTTACCGCGATATAACACGTCTGTGATTTACAGTACAACGTTAAGACACGTGAGAGTTAAATATAGCCACTCACTAACCATGAAGCAGACCTGCAGTTATGCACATGAGGCGCTGAAACCAACTTATGCACACATATTTTCTCAAAAAAAAAAAACGGGGGGGGGGGGGGATTCCTAAAGTGATCCAGTTACAACCGTAGAAGAAAAGTAGCCTACATTGGTTTGGATTCTAGCTTGTCCCAAAATAAATTGGCGAATTTTCAGGTCCCTATCAATGAAGCATGTCGTGGTGAGCAAGTGAGAATCGATCTTGGTTCACACGCGCTTCCATACGACGGTTACACAATATTTAAAGCGGTGACTACGTTATATTACTAACAGCCGACATGTCTATGCATGACACAACCATATTTTCCAGTTCTCTCTCAGCAAATGTTCACAAAATTATACGAATCCGTTGATGTCTCTTAATTCTTTTTAAAGTGTTTTATCATTTGTATAAAAGTCTTAAACATATAAACATTGGGTATACACAGTCGCAACAACTCAAATTCCCAAAGCGAGAAAATGGGAGCAAAAGTAATATAATTATTGCTTTAATTTTCATGGTTAAGGAGGTACAACGGTCACCATCTTGGATAATATAATTTTGGGTCCATAAATGATTTTAAAATGTATTACTAAAATAAATTATATTTACAATTGCTGTGTGTGGATATGTGCGGTGTTTAAGGTTTTCTTTGAAGTGAAGTGCTTATTAGAGATATCCCTGAGCTTTATCAGCTTTGTTGCTCTTTCGAAAGTGCAGAGTTATTGCACAGCTGCAAGGAAACCAATTTGAACTGAGCTTGAACGTCTTTTTATTAAGAAATGTCAGGCGAGATGTGAAAATAAAGTGAATTAAAGCGTCAAGGTCAAGAACAACGATAAGAAAAATGTAATTTGTGTTGTTTGTGTGGCTGCCAAGAAGACTGTGAGGAATTGAAATCTCTGTAGCACGTAACGTAATCTAACTCGCGACTATCTCTCAGCACCAAACCCCAGTACAGGAAATGCCATACTATATTTTATTTCACAACAGAAAAATAAATGTATTTCTTGTTATAAAATGTGTTTTAACAAAAGAGCATCCCTCCTGTGAAAATACGTTATTTAATTTATTTAATTTCATACTGCAAAAGCCATCGAAACTATGTCAAAAGGTAGGGGAGCCTGATTTTCGCTAAAAGAACGGCAATAATAATATAAATCTAATCTTCGGGTAAATTAAGCTTTCAAAATTTCTGTAGGCCATCCTGTTTATTCTTTCGATTTATCAGGGCTCTAAACAAAGAAATAAATAAAATAAAAAGCCTATTACGTAAAATAAAAGAGTGAGTGAGAGATTTCGGTCTTTAGCGCTGGTGAGGTATGACATGATGCATGGAGCAGCGCTGGAATAAAGGGGCGGGGTAAACGGGAGATCCCCTAGAAGGCCCGTCGACCAACGGCATCGTCCGGCACGATTCCACGTGCGAAAATCCGGGGACCGACCCCGCCGGGAATCGAGCCCGGTGGGAGGCGAATGGTCTGTAAAATAAACGACTTCTGGCAAATGACGACTGGACATCGTTGACTGAAACAGTCAGCGAAGCACTTGTTTACCGTCGAGGACTTTCACCTGTCACCGCTTGAAGTATCAGCAAACGCAACGGTACTCGCAGGTCTGCAGGGTTGGAGAATGGCGACAGGGGCGAGTAAAGACGCACTTACAACACGACAGTAAACCTTATCGCAAGTCATGTCACTTCACCGAGTTCCGCCGGCGTGACGTTACAATGCACACTCGACAACCGCTTTCACTTTACCCGGGCGCTGTCGGGCGATGTACTGTACATACATACATCGCGTGCCCTTGAGTGCTTATCTGCGCCAGTTTAATTGTTATAATCTTTCATCGTCTCTGTTTCGCGAGCGTAGTCAAGCTGCTTGGACGCTTAGAAAATCCGTACCTGGTGCACAGGCTTTTATAATGATGACAGACATCCGTCACCATTAATTATTTACATGTTTTCTATAAGTGTTACTTCAGATAAATTGTGTTCACTATGCTATTAAAAAGCGTATAATATGACCGGATTGGGAGTTCGAATTTAACATCAATTAAACCCTATCATTGATTTTGCCTGCAAAAATTAATAAAGAGAATTTCGAAAGGAAAAAAAAAGTAATATCGTTAGTCTCACAAGCCTAATAACGAAATATTTTGATTGATGTTAAAAGTAAACTCTCAACCAGATGCATGTTATACGCCTTAATGTAGCCTATTGTAAAACAATGATAAATTCTGATATAACAATTATCGCAAAACCTAGACCTACATTAAGGGGAGTGTTATACAATTTTATTTTATTTCCAGTTTTTAAGCCATAACATTTATTCAAATTGTATTATGAAAATTTTCTCTTCGACAAAGCATACGATATATTCTTGGTAAACTGCTTGGCGTAAATAATAATGTGATATTTTTCAAAGGTGAATTTTTTAGTGCTCACTTTATCCCGAACGACCTATAAGGATACGTTATATTCCAGAATGATACGACTTTATCAAACGTATCAATGACACTTATCCCGCGAACTGAATGGTGAACGGCGAGTAAATGACGGCTGTTGCAACAATCCAGGACACACCCATTTCCGGCCGTGCTGGGCGGCGTTTCCGCCCCATTCAAACGGCGAGCTTGTGGCAGGTACGTAGCCACAGAACGCACACTTGTATAGAAGAGAAACCATCACGTGCGTCCGGAAATTCGATTGTACTCCCCGGCAAAATGTCGGCTCTGGGCCGTGCGCCAATCAGAGCCCTGCCAGACCCCAGGCGTACAAATGGGACACCGTGCACAACACTGATAATCGGATAAAAATGCTCGTTCTTACTCGCAGCCAATCAGCAACTAACGATATCTTAAGGCCACGCCTGGTAGTTTAACACTGATTTTAAAAATATGTATTTTAAAGCAACATAATGTTCATATCAAAGAATCCCTACATAGAACTATCACAAATATATCATAATTGTAGGCTACCTAATTTTTGGTAGCAATAAACCTAATAGATTTAAGATTTTTTCACTCAAAATATCACGAATTTTGTTACGAAAATAAGCCAAAATCAAGCATTATATATATGTTTCTTTTTGCGAGCGAACGGAGCATTACTTTGCAAAACCTTTTGCATAAAATTGTGCGCTGTATGGAGGCTAGTAGTTTTTTCAAATCATTCTGTTAAGAAAATTGTGAGTTTTTTGCGCTAATATGCAAAAAACTATCTGTTATGGCCTTAAACGAGTATGATTGAATATTATTATTATTGTTGTTGTTGTTGTTGTTGAGATGGTGGTAGCGGGAAGGAGTGCATTCTCGTACTTTCTACCCTTCCGTACAAATGTTCAGCATTCCAGCGTGTTTCCAAGTAAATATGGGAAGTGTTTCTATCCGAGCACTTAGTTATGTAAAATATCTGCTTCTTGAGTCATACTATGCGGAGAGTGAAAAATCGCAAAAATCTCTGGCGCCAGGATAGTTTCCAAAACACTGTAGCATGTTAAACTTTTGCGTGATTATACGGCGATTATGTTACACGTTTGACGTCTCAAAGTGTCAGTAGACTAATAACAAACGTTTATGAGTTCATTAACACAAGAATAGCGGGGAAAGAACGTCGAGAACGTAAATAATTTGAAACCGACCACACATTCTTCTTTCCCCGGAATAAATCTCTCTCTATATCTTTGTATTTCTTTATATCGATATATCTCTCTTTATGACGATCTCTCTCTATATATCGATCTATCCCATCCCTTTCCTCACTCTTCGCCCTTTCTCACTCTTCTTAACACATTCTCTCTTCCCTCCCTATCTTCTATCTCTGTCCCGCCTCCTTTTTTCTCGTCATCCCCTTCTCTCTCTCTCTCTCTCTCTCTCTCTCTGGCGGCTTCCCCTTTCTCTCTCTGTCTCTTTAACTATATAAACATCAGTTCCTTTCCACTTAAAAATATGTTTGTAAATACTAGAAAAATTAACAATACCATATATAAGTAGATCAGGATTCACATTGGTTTGAATAGTAATTCCTTGATATCAACAACTCTAAATGCCTGATGCTAAAAATGGGAGACTATGACTGGGTATACGTTTTGTCACATGTTAATCATGCTATCAATTTATTCAAGTAGATTTAAATTAACACTGCGATCCCATATGTTTACGCTTGTTTGTAGTTTGATTGACTGTAAGTTAGCATTTCAGTGCGGCAATTTTAATATTTAGATAACCGAAAGGTTTCGTGAATAGATCAGTTTAGGACAACATAAACTTAAAACCGTTGTATTTATTTATTTTTATATTGTATCACAGTTTTATCAGAAATTATGTGAAGTAATTCTAACAAAGGGCATGGAAACATAAATTGACGTTATAAACGTACACTGTACAAATTTTTGCAAAAAAAAAATTGCAAATAATTTTTTTGTACTTTCAAAAATGTTCTTAAAGTACAAGGAGTTTCCTGGTAAAGTTATTTGTACCAGGATTTAGTATGTAAGAACTGTCGCACGAAGCCTTTTGGTCAACAAAAACCACGGGCTTGTTGTAAATGGTGAGTTATAAACAAACCTACCGAACGAGGTGACGCAACGCTAACACGTTGGACTCTCATTCTGGAAGTACATCCTGATTTCGGTTTTACATGGTTTCCTGAAATCACTCCAAGCGAATTCTGGTGTGGTTTCGTAACAAAGACAATGCGGCCAACTTCTCTCCCAGCTCTTGTCATTGTACCAAGTTGCGTATCACCTTTGAATATATATACTGTATATATATTCAAAGGTATCACCTTCTCCAATGACCTCGCTGTCGACGAGACGTAACAGCCCACTTACCTACTTACCTTATAAACAAACCACATATATAAAAATAAGCAAGAAATCGTATGTAATAAGAAGTAGTCATTAACGAGCACGACGACACAAGTCCCAAGACCCAGTGTATCCTTTTACATGTTTTTGATTAATTAGACATAAAACTTGTTTTTGTAACTGTAACTGCTGCACAAATAAGTTCCTTTTCATAATGAAAAGAAAATTAATAATTTTTTTCTAATTGCAAGTACAAACCAGGCTATACGTGTATTATTACAATAACAACCTTTATAATTTTACAAGGAGATTCTTCGGAAACTGGGGTTTTAAGGATTTTCTTTATAAAAGTACAAAAAAAATATTTTACAGTGTAGCCTAAACATAAATGTTCAGATTTTGAAAGTCAATATAAAATAAACTAAATAAGAGAATTGTAACAATAGTATTCTTTGTCAACTTAACAAACAAATATTTTGCCACAATGACGCCCTCGTTAAGGGCAGTTAATCTCCTGTGCCGCGACCAGAAGTACGAAATTTTGGCGTCAAAGATTGTGCCCCAGAAAGACCATCATTCGAGTAAAGTTTTCTTCAAAAGTTATCGAAAACTGTCGTTTATTATTTTTGTGTATAGTGACTTCGAGAATCCTGCAATAAAAAAAAAACGCATTTTGCACTGGATCAGAACCACGCCCGTAATGCTACAAAATCAGTCACTCAGTTGTATGGCATCACATATAGTCAAGAAACAAATGAAAATGAAAACACAGAATGTGCTCAGGCACGTTTAAGTTATTGAAGTCTGGTGATTCGGAACATTTTCACGGGTTGTTACAGTGTATTAAAAGTCGTAAATAAATAAATGCTCTAGTTAGTCTGGTCTATAATTAAAGAGTTGCGCTGTGCAATAGTGAGTTAACAAGTGTGGGTGGTTCGGGATAAAGTAAGCACTTTTTAAGACCATTGTGCCTAGAATAATATTTGAAAAATGTTATTTATCGTGGGTTCATACGTTAAGTTTTAAACGTTACAACACGTAGGCCTACGCTTTGGTTGTTACTTGGGTTGCCGTGTTGACATTAAAAAGTGGCAGGAAACTAGAAATTATCTGAAAAGGAAAAAGGAACTACGGTTTCAAAATTGCTTAATTTATTCTGAACAAAGTATAGTAGCCTATGTAACGAAACAGCTGACCAGCCGCCACTGTTTGCTGTGCATACTCGGTAACACATTTTTTTTTTCGAAAATATTTATGCGTATGGTACATTCCAGCATTGTACTTGAACACGCTCATCGTATTGTAGGTACAGCCATTTATGTTTAGTGAAAAGAATTATGCACCAACTAATTTCAACTATGCTTCATGGTTATTGGCAGCGGTGCCACTTAGCCTGTTTGACTGTGCCAATCAGAACATGGCTGTAAACACATCACACATCTGTGATTTGTAGCGCCACGAACTTTTCGCGAAAAGAATTTTGCCCCAGTTTGTTTCAGCGCCTTACCTGCACATCTGCAGTTCTGACTCATAGTCGGTGATTGGATGTTTTAACTCTCGCGTGTCTCGGGGTTCTACCCGCAAATAACATACATGTGGTGTTACAGTAGCCGTATCGTGATTGGCACAGTAAACTGAAAGATGTCACTTTACAAAGACACGCTGCCACGAATAGCTATGTGCAGAGCAGCAGATGTGCATGTATAAGGCACTGAGTTTCTGTAGTACACATGAGACGTAGAAACAAGGTAATGCAGATAGGTTTTCGTGAAAATAGGTGCTTCTACTAATATGTAATGTTTTTTCTATGGAAACTTCACTTATATAGGCTGTTCACTTTAAACTGAGCACTCAGCATAACTTGTAAATTATTAAAAATATGTTATAGGGGGCCAACAGATGTTAACTTTTGAGAGTGTTGAAATGTTTACACAGGTTTTTAGTTACATGGAAATATTCATATTAATAATAGTAAAGATGGCTGCAAAACGGCTGAAAGAAAACTTTCCCAGTGCTCAGTTTATCGTGAACGGCCTATAATATTTGCTTCTACTGTATCTTGGAAGATATTTGGATATAAAACTGTCGCGATTTTCCACTCTCTCTTTCTCTTTGTGTCTCTCTCGCTCTCTCTGTCTCTCACCTACTCTCTTTGTCTCTCTCTAACTTTCTCTATCTCTGTCTAACTTTATCTGTCTCTCTCTAACTCTCTCCCCTTCTCTCTAGCTCTGTCTCTCTCTAACTCTCTCATTCTTACTGTCTCTCTCTAACTCTCAATGTCTCTCACAGTCGTTAGTCACGTAATATTTTTGCAAAACCAGGCAGCATTGCATATAGGCCTGTGTTTGCCCCGCGGCCACCGCCCCCGCTAAAACCACTCACCGCCGCCCGTGATGTTTGCCTTGCGGCGCGCCTTTCGCAAACAGCTTGGTTCAGAGCCGCTTACAGCGCCGAGCTGGCGGTGAATGTGGCGGTGATGTCAGCCGTGGGAAACAGGTCATCGCGTCACCCGCATGATTAAGTGATACCACCGGAAACTACAACCTGCACGCCTAACACTCTAGCAAGAACACAGCAGGTGCTGCATTAGAGTTAATCTCCTTGTAACTGACGTCTTTGGGAAATTAAGATGCTGGAATGTAAATGACCGAAACGATACTAGCGACAAGTTCTGAAGACCTGAGTATTTGTTTTCATATTTGCTGTTTAAATAATATAAATTAGTATATTACTAAACATTGAGTTATTTCACTCGTGAAAAGCGTAAGAAATATGATTTATACGCAGTATTAAGCATAACACGAAAGGGAAGACTCGTCTGCATAAGTAACATTTATTTTATCACGTTTCAGTATAAAGGAAAAGTGTTACGTAAAAAAAATGTTACTTTTAGGCCTAATGTCTAGTCATTTACTTTTCACTTATTATTATTTTTAAAAATAATATTTACCCACTATTACTTGCATTTAAATACACTATATATATGTATATATATATATATATATATATATATATATATATATATATATATATATATATATAAGATGACTCCCTGAGTTTCCGTTTTTGGAAATTTCAAGATTTTCTAAAGCTCAGTAAATGTTTTCCCTAGATTCCCAAATATTTAAGGACCTGAAACTGATCACTTAGTTAATAGCAAGAGAACGAATCACCACGAGGAAAGTTGACTGTAGGATGTGTTGCAGTGTAACATTTAATTGCCTTATATTGTGTTGTAGTCCTGTTATTCATGTGTGCCTACTTGACTGGGCAAATGATCGCTTTGGTGGGCCTTCTATACGTCTGTGATTCGCCTGTAAGAATTTAAAACGCACATAACCGTCGCCTAAACATATAAGACTTATGACCTCACACTGTTTGGGAAGATATGCTGGCACGAAATATTCCCGCTATTTCCCAATGCCTCTTGCCACTGGTAATACAGATTTGATCTATTTTGATTATATGTCTTCGGCTTGCTGATTTGCCACAAGAATAAACTAATGTTCACAGATTGTGTGAGCGTAGACCCTGTACATTCTTACCTCAGAGGTTTTTTTTTATTGGCTGCTGCCTTATTGCTAGAGACATGCAAAATTTGCGTTATAATTTGGTATCAGACTAAACTTCACTTTCCTATACATAAAAGAGCATAATATGCCTGTCAATTGGCCACGAACTTTTATGTGTTGTCATTTACGTCTATTACGTCTTTACAGATATTGGCCTCTACCGTGTTAGCATTCTCCGCGGCAAGTCACGACAATGTCGGCCAACGGAAGACGTCGAACGAACCTATAGTCACTTGGAGTCTAGTTAGCTATCAGAAAATAACGTGAATTTTGCATGTCTCTACTTATTGCTAAGGCCACAGACTTTCCGCGAAATGAATTTTGCCACAGTTTGGTTCAGTGCCTTAGGTGCAAACCTGCAATTTATTCTGCTTCGTGGTTATTGGTCAGCGTTCCTTTATGAAGATATTACTATCATTTCACTGAGCCAATTACAGTAAGGATACCGTAGCACCACACGTCTGTGATTTTCGGGTAGAACCCCAAGACACTGAGAGATAAAACATCCAATCAGGCCCCACACTCTAAATCTGAATTAGTGAATATTCACTGATTCACGCTGATGGATGGAGCAGTTTCAACAATTTGAATAAGTGAAAATAGTCACTTTTTAATTAGTGAATATTCCCTGATTTCCTTTAAGAGTGCAAACATATCACAAGTGAATTAGTAAATATACGCATTTTTTTCCTTTTGTTTTCAAAGAACAGTTTTAATTTATTGAATCAGTGAAAAATCACTGGAAAATCTGTGGACATTCAAAAATTAACTTGTGGAATGTTGGCACTCTTTATCAGAATCAGTGAATAGTCACAGATTTCACAGTAGTTTCTCACTAATTCTATTTGTTGAAACTGCTCCATCCATCGGCGTGAATCAGTGAATATTCACTAATTCAAATTTAGAGTGCAGGTTTAGGTGCCTGGCGCCCTGTGCAGATTAAAATTAATCTCCTCTCTCCCTAAAAATACATGCAAAAAATTTTAAAAATTCGCGGGTGTGCTTTATTTCTCTTAAGAATGTTGGAGCATGAAACATAAAATTACAAAAGGACGTAACTTATCAAGTAAATAGTTTTATTTAAAGTAAAAAATATACTTCTTGTGAGTTGCGCCTCTTCCATATTGCCGTCCTGGGCAATTGCCCAGTTATAACACGGGGCCTGCATCCAATTACTGACCACGAAGCAGAACTGCACATGTGCTCGAAAGGCACTGAAACAAGCTGGGGCACTTTTCTTTCTGCGGAAAGTTCGTGGGCCTACTTATTGCAGTAAAGCAACGGACCTAATCAGGAGGGACCAGTAGTTTTCGCGGAAAGTTCGTGGCCTTCGATTTGGCAACCCAGCCAAGAAGTGTTGTTTCAAAGGATGAGGTGCTGAGAGTTTTACGGCCCGTTAAGAGTTAGTGAACCTGGTGCGTGGTACGAAAAGTATTTTTTTCTTGCGTAACTTAAAAATGTTTCCAATACGTTTATCTACGAAAAGAAGACACACTTCAAACTGTGTCCTTATGATTTAAAAAATGTCGACCGCTTATTAAAAACATGGTTCCCAAGCTCCTCAAATGTGCTAAAAACAGTTTTTTCACGTTGCAGTAGATGAGAAAATATCGATCGAAATCGTAAAACTAAACCATGGAAACCTGCATTGGACATTACCACAAACTTTCCACAAATAAAACAACAGTGTCATCGCTTGAAGTCCCATCGTAAAACACATTCTACGAAAGCACTGCACTCTAGTTTGGCCTTCGCGCCTAGAGGCGATGAGGTGTTTGACGGATGTGTTATATTCGACTTATCGCCCTCCCCGTTTCCGTGCCCCAAACGTAAAGAGAAAGCTACCGTCTGCTAACTCTTAACAACGAGGTCTTATGAACCGTTTGGGGGGAGGGGGGGGGGAGTGTGGTGAAGGGACAACACAACAGCCATGTCCGAGCTGGGATTCGAGCGCAGGACCTCTCGCATCGTAAACCGGCAGATATGTCAGGCATACGTATCAAGGAAAGCCACTGTCATTGGAGAGCTCTAAGTGCTGTTAATGTTAGAGCATTTCGTATTGGCTCAAAAGTTCTCCTTCTAGTTAGCGGCTGATGACATGTGACAAAATTGCAGTCGTATAAAATTTGCGTAAATTTCGATTCTAGCTTGGTCGTAAATTAATTTTCGTGTTTTTTCAGTCTCTTTATAATACGAACAGTGACGAGTCTGCGATAAGAGAATAATTTCACAGGTTAATAATGACTTCACCGGCTCTGTGGTAATCTTGTAGCTTATTGGAGCCTTATTCGAGTACGCCATCTACAAACCAAAACCTTTTTACTTATCAGGCTAAGGCCGTCAGTATTTCGGGATTTATGGCGAAAACATATTTTTAACTGAAGGTTAATAATTTTCTAGATAACCTCTGTGAAACTTGTAATGTTGTTTACACAATGTTTATAATTTTTTTTTTCGTTTATGTCATCACACACTAATGTCTACAAAGATAAGGAAACAAGGTCAATGATGGTTTATTTCACTCATTGCAAATATATTGGTGTGTTTTCTTAAATTCAGTAAAACTTCAGAAGGACATAATTGTAATGGGTATTATCCTCAAAATTACTTGTTAACGAAGGCATTTGCACTCTTCCGCCAACCTGTTCATTTAAAATTTATTTTATTTTCAATTTTTGAACAACAAAGAAGCACCTTAATAAGCATTAATACCGTCCTTGGTTTTCAACTGCCGTTTGAATTCTGAATCCTAAAATTCCGAATCCCTAGCTTATTGAAGGCCACTATTCAAACAGCAAATTATAGACTAAATTATCAAGAACGTGTTACCAAATTTGCCAACGGTTATTTGAATTCAGTGCTCCCATAAACGAGGTCCTAAGTTACTAAGGATGACAAATAAACATCATAAAGGCATATCTGCGCCACAGAGTTGCCAAATGTACAAATTCAGATCTTAATCCTGAAAACTGTAGGTTATTACAAGAGTCCAAATAAATGGCACACACAAAAAACATTACTTCATTTGGCGCTAAATTTCAGTTTGTACATCTCTGGTTATACACAGCTTTTTTTTTATTTCAGTGCAATATGCTCTTGACCACTTTCTCTTGCGTCCTGAACACTTGTTCCCTTCACGAAGTACCGGGAATTGTGTGAATACGGCTCTAGGGTTCGATAATGTAAGTGGCTCTTGCCCTAAGTTGAATGGGACATTCTGGAGTGCGCTTGTGCCCTTGATGCGGTATGTGTGAAGCCATTTACGAAATGCGGTTTTCAAGAGCTTGAAGTCTATTAGGGGCGTTCACGTGGCAAAAATCGGTAAATTTTTATTTGCACTGCATATTATTTGTTTTATAGACGTTACTAGTAACTACATTTTCCACTTGTAAAAATCTTTTAGCTCCCATAGTCTTCCCATAGCGACATGGCAAATTCTAAATTTTCAAGTTACGGGAACATAGGGAAAAAAAAGACCAAGTGTCTTACTCGAATTAAATAATTTACACTAAAATCAGATATTATGGACCATATGCTTAAAGATAAAAAAACACAGTGAAATTGCTTTGTCCTTTAAAAAAATCTGAAAAGTATGACAAACTTTAAAAAATACAGAAGGACTTTGTTGTGTGTTTTTTTAATATATATTTTAGCACATGGCTCATAGTAGCCTATCTCATTTCATTATAAATTATTTCAATCAAGTAAGTCACCTGGTTTTTCTTTTTCCTATGTTCCCGTAACTTGCAAATTCTGACTTTGACATGCAGCTATGGGAAAACTATGAGAGCCAAAACCAATTTATGTAGTCACAAATAACGTCTATAAAACGAACGTTGTGTCGTGCAAACATAAAATTATGACTTTTTGCCACGTGAACGTCCTGAAGAGCCCTTGTGACGACCAAATAGATCACAACCTGTGTGTTTCTCATCCTGCCTGGGTTGGATCAAGGCTAGGGCTTTGCTTAAGTATGTTCGGTGCTGGTCGGTACCTGTCAAATCTATTGTATACCACTGCTGACTGTGTAGCCTAATTGTTTCAAAGGTGGAGAAATAATATTTCGGCTAGTTATCGAGGTAAATATAATTTCTCAATGTAGGGAAACAGTCAAAATCATATATATATATATATATATATATATATATATATATATATATATATATATATATATATCGTGGTAAAAGTTAGATAGTAAAGTAAACACAATTTTCAACAAATCTATGATGTTAAGGGATCTCGGATCTCTGATTTCCGCGAAAATATTTTATCATAATTTGTTTCAATGCCTTACGTGCACATCTGCAGCTATGCTTCGTGGTTATTGGCAGCGTGTCTTTGTGTTCAGGTGTCACTTGTTTGACTCTGTCAATGAGAGCAAGGTTACTGAGAGACCGCACGTCTGAAATTAGCGGATATAACTCCAAGACGCTGAGAGAAAAGAGCAACCAATCATTGACCAGGAACCATTACTGCGGGTGTGCACCTAAGTCAGTGTAACACGTTGGTGCAAAAATATTTCCGCCTGAAATCAGGGGTCCGTGTTTATGATATCTGCTCCATTTTACAACTTGGAAAATAATACTTAAAAAAAAATAGGTTAATAGTGAATGGTATATAATTCAGCACTAAAAGCATCAGTTCAGAATTGTAGGTTTCTCAAAGCCAATAAAAAAAACAGCAATCCCACACAATAGTTTTTGTCAACTTTCTGAGGAAAAAAATTTTCTCGGGTAACGTACATCTGAAGGACAACCTCTGACGTCGAAATCTCGTACATTTAGTATAATTGCGGGGGGTAAATGTTTGCTAATATAGTTGGCAAATATAATTATCAAGGATTGTTGTTTTGTAGTTTAATTATGCTGAATTTCAAAATATGTAGATCTCAATTGTAGAACTCAGCGCTTATTTATCTACCACACCCCCATGGGATTAATACACCGGTCGGTACAGTGCGGAGAAAAGTTCGGTGCTACCGGACAATAGAACTACGCGACATACTGAGTTAAACGTCGATTGTCATCTATCACATGTCGACAAAAATCGACATGTCAGTCTCGACGATACCAACGGTAGTGTCGACGTCGTCGATCACGTCGGCTTGTCGACCTCGAAATCGGCATTCGGCATGTCGACTACCACGGAATATCGACTAATCGACTTACATTGTACGTCGACCAGAGCGTATCGACGTAGCGCTACTTGGCAACAGCTCATCCTCGACTGCGGAGCTCGGAGGCTGGGCGCCCACGCCGCCGTTACCTAACCTCGCCGCGGCGTCCTCCAGTAAAGGTCAAGGTCGCGGTGCGCTCCTCCGCAAACACAACTCTCGGCAGAAGAACGCATGTGACAAACGATATTTGCCTCACCGACTCTTCTTCTCACCGCTTGCTTTTCGCGGCCCACCCGCTGTCATAATTACAAATGTTGACACAATTATCGAATGGCTCAGTTTGTATTCGAGCAGGTTTATTACATCATATAGCTTTATTGATGTAGTGATTACCATGGAAACTCGTTTCTCGCGAAAATATTTTTGCGCAAGATGTATTTTAAAAACTTACGTATACACTTTCAGTTATCCTTTGCTTAAGAGGCATTTGTCTTTGTGAAATGACATTCCTCATTAAACTGTGCCAATCGTTACAAATAGGTAGAGCCGCGATTTTATGGCGAAAAGACTTTTGCAACATTTTGTTTCAATGCGTCATGTGCACGTCTGCAGCTTTGATTCGTTGTTATTGACAGCGTATCTTTGTGTAGAGGCGCTACTTATTTGACTGCGCCAATAACAACAATGTTACTGTGACAACGCACGTCTGTAATTTTCAAGTATAACTCCAAGAACCCGAGGGTTTGAAACATCTAATCACTAACCGCAAAGGAGAGCTGCAGATATTCTCATTACATTTTGAAACAAACTATGGTAAAAATATTTTCGCGAAAATTAGGTGCCCCTATTTACAAGGTAACTTCAACACGAAACGTCTATGAGTCTCAGGTAGACCCTGAACAAGCGTATACTAATCATTCAGTCCCTGAAATGGACGTTATCACTGGCCCATAACAGCGATTTTTATATTGGTGTTAACTGCTGTCTGAATGAGAACTGATTTCCGCATTTGCCTTTTTCATTCACCGATAACTTTATACAGTAAGTTATTGATTAAATTTCGTGGCTGGATTGTACCTGTACCGCTGTAGTGTTCGCTCAAAAATGAAAGCATTGAATGACACGTATATGCGTAATCGGTTTAGGTCCTACTAAAAATATATGAAACAATTGTGTTCTTCATAATTCTCTGAATGCTGGTTTCCTTATTTTGAATGTTTCTCCAATCAGTGTTAATGTCAAACTGTGTACAATTAGTTATGAGCAGGGGAATTTGAAGATTGGTTTCTAAAATGTGGTTGAACAAAAAGGCCCAATTATTTTCGTTTTCGTTCCAATTTGTCACTAAAAAAAATTGCAGTGAAAATGATTTTCCTGTCTTCTGAAATGTAGCATTACTGTGATACTGTCGTCAACTCATTATTGCAATCCTGTCATCAACTTGGCTTGTGGGATTGCGGAAGGATATTTTTTAAAATTCAGTTTCTGCAATACCCCGTGCCAAATATACTAAGGGATTTCATCTATGTTACGTTCCATCAACTAAGTCATATTCTAGGCTGTACATAAACTGATCTGGAATAAAACTTATTGTAAAATTAATCCTTTCTTGGCGATGAATGTTCTGCACTAAACGATAGGTTGGCAAGAAATCTGCAATAAACATGGCTGCCATTCTGATAATTTGAGCTGAATTTAGGTTAATTATACTACAGGTTAGAAAGATCAATGTCAAAAATTTGTTGTCATAGTGAAAATTTCTGCCACTTTAGCGCTGGTATTGGTAATGGGTGCAAACTGAAAATCGCAGAGCTTTCCTGAATTTTTTATTACATAAAGTTGATAATTTAAAACGCTAAATGGTTTATTTCCACTTTGAAATTAAGTTAAATGGCTTCTGTCATTTCCAAGCCTATTTAAACTTCATTTTACTACAGTTTCGTATTTTTCTGGTCCCTTTGCGATAGCAGTGAGACTAGCGGCAGTAGTTTTCCCTGCGTCAAACTCTCCCATAAGAAAATATATTTTCTTTCTAACCTGTAGTAGAATTAACATTAGCTGAACAAAGCCTCAGTTAGAGAGAGAGCACAGGGACCTGCCGATGACTTGCACTGCTTGTATTTTCACAACCACGGTGGTCTACAGACTGGTGAGCGAGCATCAATCTGCTAGTTCGGAAGGAGAGCAATCCTGTTCCCGCATCTCCTGTATAGTCTTACTTATCTATCCTTTCCGATAGTCAATTGTACTGTAAAGAACATTATTAATTTTGTTACAGCACGCGCCACGTAAGTTGGCGGGTAACGAGATGGAATGTGTTGCATATAATATTAATACCGTTTTTAATTTGAATGGCTAATTTACACAGGTCGATTTAATTACGGTATTTATAGGGCACTACGTTTCTGCAGCAATCTGCTGCTTGAATTCTGGCCTTGTTACGGAGTTTTGCAGTGATTTCGAAAATATTATTTTTATTGCTACCTATTACTCATAGCAAAATTTCGCTACACAGTTTTGACACTTATATGTTATAATTTGTAGCTGAATTTTTTTTGTAGAATTATACTGAACGGTTTTTTAGATTTCATTACCCAAAGTACCACGTTTTTCGTCGTGAAAATAAGCAAAAATGAAGGAAATTTTTTTTGCTGGCGAATGGTACATTATTTAATTATTTTAAAAACGCGTCCACAGTATTGTGCATTGTGTGATAGCACATTGACTCAATTTTTTTCAAAACTTTTGGTTAAAAAATATTTCAGTTATTGGCACCAGTCTGAAAAAAACTCGGGACACTCGCCATCTAAGCTGGCGCGCAGTGTACCTCTGTTTATTATATTATATTTCTGTTCCCTTCTTTCCAAATTATATTTACCTTGGTCCTTGAGCCGACAGCGAGAGACGTAAAATACTAAATTACAACAGAACGGCATGTTTAGCTAACGTGATCTAAACTTGCAGCTAGAAATTTCATGGCTTACCCGTTACTCTAACCCAGAACTTTTCTTTCCAAAACGTAAATGTATTTGGGACAAAAATATAAGAAAATGCGTGTGTAAAAGAACAGAGATAATACGCAAAACGCTTACGAACTATGTTATTTATAACAACTACGCGTCTCACTTTGCACCAAGAGATTTCCTGCGCTCAAAGCAGATTGTATGCTAATGCCCGAACATTAAGATAACACACATGTATTATACTTGCATTATACGACATGCATAAAACGCCAACGGTGACGTTATAACCTTTAAAACAACCTGTTGAATCTATTCAGGTATTTGGAGTACAATACGAACAACATTTCCCACTTGAGCTGTGTTACTCGAACGGTTTATATAGTTCGTAAACTATCGCTTTGCACTAGTGTTAGTTACATTTCCAAGATGTTATTCTAACACAGAATCGGAGTTGTTATTGTACGTGATATATTTTCTTAGATACTATGTCTGAGTTAAATATTAAAACCAAGAAGAATGATGAAAGAATAATGTAAACATTTCTCAAAGGGCCTTGTCAGTTATGACAGCATATAATAATAACCTATCCATCACGCATTATGTATAATTATCTCAGCTCAACCATATATTTTTTCGAGAAGTTTATATTTATCGTTAGGAAGTTACAGTGTAATCTAGTTCTGAGCTATGTTTAAAGTTTTAAGTGTCTATCTCATCGGGATTTTTTATTTAATTTAAGTAACTATTTTTATTATTTTCCTTCTTATATTGCATTGTCACCTTATTTAAAGTTTTAAGTATCTAGGTCATAGGGAAGTTAGTTTAAAATAGATTGCAAAATGTATTTCGAACAGACAAACTGACCGACAAGGAAACAAGTTAATAAAAACGGAGTAAAAATATCAGTCATAAATGTTACACGCATTCAGTATAGAGTCTCGTGTTGTCAATAACCGACGGGGATGAAGGCTTACATCAGAAACATTGCTACGCCATTTCGCTTTTATCTATGAGTCTGTTAAATTCGCGAAATCACAGCGCAGCAGACGGATGCGGCTGATTCATACTTCTGACTGACTCAACGTATTTTTCTGCCCAGAGTGCGTGGTAGATATATAAACGCTGAAATCATCGATTATTGATTTCTACGATTTTTTTTTCGAAGCCAAAGTGGATAAAATACTCCATAACAATCCTAGATAATGGTATTTGCCAACTTTATTAGTTAATATTTATCCAGAATTACTAATTCGTTACCGGTACGCGTGATCTCTTGCGCCGCAGTTAAATGCACGAGGTTCCGGCGTCAGAGATTGTGCATCAGAAGTTTGTAATACTGGAAACAATTTTGTTTAAAATGTTGGCTAAAACTATTGTTTAATTTTCGCAAGTTGACTTCAATAAACCTACAGTTATATATTAATGCTTTTAACGTTGAATTGTGTACCACGCCCTGTTAAGAACTGCAAGATGAATATTGTTTTATTTTAATCGCGGCCTCCGAGTCACCATACATAGGTAGAGCCACGGTTTTGAGGCGAAATTTTATTTGCACCATTTGGTTTCCGTCCCTTACGCGCACATCTGCAGCTGTGCTTCATAGTTATTGGCAGCGTGTATTGCTGTAGAGCCATCGTTCATTTGATTGTGCCAACAGGAACAAGGCTCCTGCGAGTCTACACCTATGTATAGGGACTCCTGTTTTTTCGCGGAAAGAATTTTGCCCCACTTTGTTTCGGTGCCTTTCGTGCAGATCTGCAGTTCTGCTCCATGGTCTGTAATTGAATATTTTAACTCTCACGAGACTTGGGATTCTACCGGCAAATCACAAACACGTGGTCTTGACGGAACGTTATTGTAATTGGCTCAGTCAAATGAGATACGGCTATTCATATAGACACCCTGCCAATAACCACGAAGCATAACTGCAGATGTGTACGTAAGGCACTGAAACAAAGTGGGGCAAAATTCTTTTCGCGAAAAACAGGGGTCCCTACGTATATGACTTGCGGATAGAACCCCGAGACGCTGAGAGAGGGAAAGTTAAAAACATCCAATCACTAGGAACCTGACATATTCGCGTTTTATTTTACGCACACGTTATAATTCCAGCAACTATAACTTTCGCAATTGGTCCTTGACTTATTTGACATTCCCTGGAAGTCTCTGAGCCAATAATTAAAATCTAAACGCAGTATGGGACAGTTACCATATTTCCGCCTTGTAAATACACAAACTTTTACAACTTTTACAACTATTACAACAGAAGTCGTGTATCCTTAATCTACATTCGACTGTTTTCTAGAATGTTTGTAGTAATACCATGGATACGGAAACAATTCTAACTCTACCAACTTCCTTAGTGCTCCTATACGCACGTGTGGCAAATTGACGAACTATTTTTTAGAGTGCAGCTAATGAACATATGTTGTCTGCTTGAATATGCAGATATTCTTGGAGGCTAGCCTACTGGTCAGTGAACCCAATGAATATCTCCGGTCTCTACCAATCACTAACCATGAAGTAGAGCTGTAGCTGTGAACACAAGGCATTGAAACAAATTGTTTCAAAATTTTTTTCACCAAAAATCACTGGCTCTACTTAGCGCCGTCCAAGATGTGCCGAACAAGGCAAAAGCCAATTAAAAAAAAAAAAAAAAACACTAATTTAAAATTGTTTGGACCCTAACTTGTTTAGAATTTAAAAAATTCAAATTTTTCAAGTCTCTACTCTGAGCAAAGACGCGCTGCCAAAACCATAGTGGAACCTCGTTATTACAAACCCTGTTAATACAAATTTCTCATTACTACAAAGTGATTTTCTTTCCCCCTGGAATGAGATGAGAGATTAATTATTGACTTTAATTCTCAATAAAAAATTCCCTTATACATAAAGCAAAGCAATGTCATGTTCAGTGGTTAAAAGAAGCTATTTTACTGGTATGCAAGTTTGTATTTTTGAACTAAACATCCTGAAAATATATTTACAGAACTTTTTGAGTTTTTGAAAACACCTGTTAATACAAACCTCGTTATAACAAAGTGCAAAAAATTAGGTCCCTTCAGGTTTGTATTAATGAGGTTTGACGTAGCAGAACAGACGATGTGCACTTAAGTTAGTGGACGCAATTTTTTTTTTTTTTTTTTTTTTTACGTTTGAGGCATGGAAATGGGGAAGGCGAGAAGTCGAATATAACACGTCCGTCAAACACCTCATCGTCTCTAGGCGCGAAGGACTAAACTAGCGTACAGTGTTATCTTATAAACCGTTTTTCAACGGCACTTCAAGCGATGACCCTAATATTTTTGTTGGAAGTATGAGGTAAAGTCCAATGCAGGTTTCTATGATTTTTGTTTTACGATT
Organism: Medauroidea extradentata; assembly: GCA_003012365.1. NCBI lineage: Eukaryota > Metazoa > Arthropoda > Insecta > Phasmatodea > Phasmatidae > Medauroidea > Medauroidea extradentata. The sequence goes on along the minus strand of PNEQ01092992.1, from coordinate 10,560 downwards.
ACGTATGATATTTTCTCAACTACAGCAACGTGAAAAAGTCATTTTTAACACTTTTCAGGAGTTTGGAAATCATAGTTTTTATTAGCGAACGGCATTTTTAAAAGCACAGGGACACGGTTTGAAATGTGTCTTCTTTTGGTAGATAAACGCATTGGAAACATTTGTAATAGGTATACAATAAAAATTATTTTCCATACCACGCTACATCACGGCTCACGCGCCAGGTCAACATTTGGTTTCAATGCGTCATGTGCACATCTGCAGCTCTGCTACATCGACTGTGATTAGATGATATTACTCTCACTTGCCTTGGCAATTTACAGACGTACTGAGTCACAATAATGTAATTCTGATTGGTGCAGTCAAATGAGAGACGTGCGTCTTGAGCAAAGACACGCTGCCAACAACCTTGAAGCAGAGTTGCAGATGTGCTCGTGAGACACTGAAAAAAAAATAAAAAGTGGGGCAAAAATCTTTTCGCGACAAAATCGTGACCCTACATATAAGGCATTGAAATAAAATAATGCAAAAATATTCTTTAAGGCAAACTCGTGGTTCTATGCATAGGCCCTGGAGGTGATAGTGTCACGAGTATGCAAGTTACGACTCCCTTAACTCACTAGTTGCTTGTTAAGCCGTGCCTCACAACGGACGCAATTGTCCCGCGTAATAGAATCGCCGCCCGGGGCGCTGTCATAACGGCCAATAAGTTATTTATAGACACGACCTCACTTTAAATTCCATCCACCCACTTATCCAAACGTATTCTCCAGCTAGCAAGAGACATACGATGTTGAACGTATCTGGAAAAAAAAAACGTAAGATTGACCTAAAAATACGCGGCCGAGTTAGAAGAACTCGTATAGCCAGTATCTAGAGCCCACGATTTCCCGCGAAATTAATTGTGCAACAGTTTGTTCCAACGCCTTGTGTGCAAATATGAAGCTCTGCTACATGGTTATTGACATAATATATTATTGCTAGGGACACCTGTTTTTCGCGAAAAGAATTTTGCCCCAATTTGTTTCAGTGACTTACGTGCACGCCTGCAATTCTTCTTCATGGTTATTAGCAGTGTGTCTTTATATGAAGAGCCGTAGCTCATTTGACTAAGCCAATTACAATAATTATCCTGCGACACCACACGTCAGTGATTTGCGGGTAAAACCCTAAACGCTAAGAGTTAAAAACAGCCAATCACTGACCATGAAGCAGAGAGTCATATGTGCACATAAGGCACTGAAACAAACTGTTGCAGAATTATTTTCGCGAAAAATCGTGGTCTCTACCAGTATCGTATGACTGTAGACGCGCGGGAACAACGGAGTGATAAGAGCCAGAGCACCATTCTCGACTGTAGGCACACGGTCTCTATTCGCAGCGCGCTAAACTGGCATACAATGTTTTCCTATAACTCTTTTTTTCCTATGGGACTTCAAACGGTGACCCTAAAATATTATTTCCAGAGGCCCCAAAATATTTTTTCTAACAAGCTAACTGAATTTTCAAACCTTGGCATCTTTAGTTTCAAGTGGGTGTTCTTTTCGTAGATAACAACAATAAGAATAAGTTCAGTGGTTTCGCATAAAAACGTTTTCGCGTGACACGCCACAAAAACGTACAGCGGCTGAGTACACAGTCCTCTTAAGCTCGCCGGACCAATTACAAAACACTGTCATCTCACCAGGTGAGTTTTGTGACGTCAAAGTATTTAATAGAAAACAACGAGACAGGAGTATGAGTCTATGGTATTTTACTGATTGCTACAGCAGAATAAGTAGGATTGCAACAACTGAACTGCGTGCTACGCAAATTTTTCTCCCCGTCCCTAACTTTTTTTTCTTTTTAGAAACCCTTTCTTCTTGCGGCTTAACCATCTTAATACCAGTGTTTAAACGTTACATAAGTAGGGACTGGAAACTTTCGCGAACCAAATTACCTGCAGGCTAGAATCAATTATCCTATGCATACTCAAGTCCCGACTATAGGCGGTTCGGGATAAAGTGAGCACTCAGAAAAGCCCTGCTAAAGTTCTACTTTCAGATAATTCGTACCCTTCCGCGCGTAACGGCTGACGCCTGGAGATACCCCCTCTGGACACATCACTTGATGTCTGCGCGTGTAAGATAAAATGTACAGTCAGTATAAATCGATACAGTTTGATAAAAAAAATTACTAATAATTGTATACAATACAATTATGTCGATTTCGATTGATTTTGTTTCAGTTTTGTTAAATTTAAATAGGAAAATACATGGAACTATTTTGCGTAATTTCGCTGCCAACCATACAAGCAGTAAGGGGACTATGTGTCATGTTTTATTACATGCAGTAACGGCTAGTGATATTTTTCAAAGGTTTAATTTTTAGTGCTCACTTTATCCCGAACGGCCTATATTTGTCCACTAGCTGCTTCTCGATGGAACAACAGGCAATGCACGAATAGGCGGGGCTTGAGTATGCATAGTACAATGGGTTCTAGCCTACAGGTAATTGAATTCGCGAAATTGTCCAGTCGCTACACATAAGTGTTCTTATTTTTGTTTCTAATGCGTTAAAAGCCGTATATAAGGGTTAGTTAGTTTCATTTCACGTTTATTCATATTCATTTATTTTTAAATTAAACATGTTTAATCGTTAATAACGACCCGTGAAAATTTCAGTACCCTAACTGTAATCATATCAATATAATTTCCCTTTTATCACAAACTGAATGAAAGTGCAGGCTATTATAATAAATCTGTTTTTATAGCAAGAATATACAGACATACATTGGACAGCAAATTGTCGCGTAAAGGTTTTTTTTTGCGCAAGCTTGTTCCAACGCCTTACGTGTACACGTGCAGCTCTGCTTCAAAGTCATTGGTTGGATGTTTTTAGACGTGTGGTGTCACAGTAACCTCGTACTGATTGGCACAGTCAAGCAAGTGACGCCTCTACACAACGACATCACAGAATATTTAGGAATACAGAAGTGAAATAGTCGGCAGGAAGGCGAACTCAGTCACACACGCCAGCAAAATGGTTTCCCTGGCCAGCAACATGGCGGAAACACCTACTGCCAATCAGCGTGAGGCAGCTGCTCTGCTAGTCGGCAGCCAGGCCAATAGGAAACCTGTAGTAACATGCAGGAGCCAAACAGACACGGG
>PNEQ01092991.1:0-30175 GCA_003012365.1 Medauroidea extradentata | reverse complement strand
ATATAGACCAATTCCAATTGACAAGTGAACCCTGTATTATCATTTAACATTGCTATAGTAAGTAGTTCAACTGTAAATATAAACTATTTTCATGATATAACATTGTGTTTCATTAATTTCCCTGTTATACTGTATATGGGTATTAGACTATTTAAAAATACATATTGCTTGTAAACTATGGGTGATACAAAAAAAAACTTAAGGCCAGATTTGGATTCAGCACATTAAAATCTATAAAGATCAGCTATTAAATTTAAAAAAGTTTTCAAACCATTTTTTTTTTTTTGTTGGCCTGTGTTATTTGCGATTTTAAGGATACAAATTTATTGGCTCGCGTTTTTATTGAAAATTAGAAACAGCAAATTAATTTTCATTTTACGTGAATACGCAATTCAGCTTCCTTTAGCAAAATAAAGAAAAGAAAATATTGTAAATGAGTTAAGTCTGACCACAGTAGTGTTGAAGGTTTCCTCTCATTCGGGCTGCGAAGTTACAGTGATCATATCACTTTCCCTCTCCAACACTGATCACTTGCTTGGTCGCCAACATCTGTCGCGCTGAAATACCTGCTGGACTTTGCCGATGGCTGACAGGTTTACCTGACACTATCATTTTGAATACTCACTTCATATAGTTGTCAGTTCGGTAATCATAAAATAACCGTTAAAAGCTAACGAATGACTCTCCAGTCGTCTCACTCCCCTTCTCCTTTAAAATCTCATCCTTGTAATCGTGAACCCACTTCACTAGCAGTTGTAGCTTATTGAGTATAATAGATTATTCTAAATTTTTACAATATCCACTACACCTTTAAAATTTTAATAAAATTATATTAGACTTACAGTTATTTGCATTTATTAAGTATTATACAACCAAAATTACAAGACAATTACCAGAGAATTCAGGTAAGGTAAATCACATGAAATTCTTCTTCGTAAATAATTAGTTTTAAAGAGATCAGTTACGATAGACTGATTATATGACATAATTTTTTAAAAACTTAGAACGATATCAGAGGTTGCCTAAATCTTGCTGAGTACAGCATTGCCCAGCTGTGTTGCGCCATCTTGGTTAACTTCTTTATATCCCGGGATCTCAGATTCACATTTGGAGAGCCAGCGAGAGACGTTCACGTACTTGGATATGTCAAAGCCCAGCGCCTGGAAAGTATAGTACAAGTTCAATACATTATATATCATGTGTACAATATATTATAAGAATTGTGTTTATAGTGTTCTCCCTCCACAAGTCTTTTATAGGAGTGAATGTGTATTGGATACCTGGACATATAATACCTGGAACATAGCACGGGTAACATGCTGCCAGGCTCCGTGATGTAAATGAGTTGTGTGTTTCATCAGAACTTTTCATTGGTAGATGAAGGTTTAGTGCATTTCTAACCGGTTTACAACTGTTTTAACCTTTTTAAATCTCATTTAAAAGGTTTTGAAGGCTTTAAATTAATGAGAGGTGACAATTTGGCACCATATATTAGGCTTAATTATGTAATAAAACTACGTGAAGATCCTTTGTGCTTTTTTTTTTTTTTTTTTTTTTTTTTTTTTTTTTTTTTTTTTTTTTTTTTTTTTTTTTTTTTTTTTTTTTTTTTTTTTTTTTTTTTTTTTTTTTTTTTTTTTTTTTTTTTTTTTTTTTTTTTTTTTTTTTTTTTCCAAAATTCGGCGATACGCTTGTGTCAACAGCCTCACGTAGCCATTTTCCGTCCTAGGAAGACTGTATGGTGACTAAGTTCTAACAGAGTGGAAAATGAAAAACCGGAAAGAATCAACTTTAGCAAAAAATTAATTTTCATCGCTGCTAGGCAAAGTATTGAAAAGTATTCTTATGTTTTCAGTTTACGAAGTCATGAGACTAATGTCAAATTTGCCGGATGATTGAGACAACGTTTGAAAAAAAATCATAAACAGTTGGTTACACGATGTGTTGGAAAACACAAAAATAAAAGCTATCACAATTGTAAATTAAAAAACCCTTTATTAGTAATTTTCTGTAAGGTAAATAAAATGACGTTATTGCTGAATCGAATGAAAAGTATGAAGCAACATACAGAGTTTATCGGAAAATTTAGATTAATAGTTAAACGTAGGAAATAAGTTGATAAGTAAACGGTTGACACTGCGTATGTAATTTTATGTTGTACCAAAATTATTACGTAAAAATATAACTGCACTAAAACAAAATAATATCAGAAAAGAGACGGGCAAATAAGCTACACAATCTCATAAGGCATTGATAGTTTTCTACATACTTAGTTACGGAAGACCAATTTTAAAGGGTTTGCTGAACATTACAAAAATGTGTCACATGGTTAGCGTTTGGTATGTATAGTTAATTGGCCGGATGTTATAAACCCAAAAAAATTGCACTAACACCAGAAAAATACAACTGGAAAACAAATTTTAAATAGAGATATGTGTGTTGTATAGTTGTATTTTTTTTAAATTTATTTTTAGATTAAATAAGAATAAATTTAGTAATTAAAAGTTTTACTTTGATCTATTTTATGTATTATTAAATGATTCTTTAATGTTATCCTGTACGAAAATGCCGAATAATCTTTACATAAAATTACCGTTGAAACGACTTGCAAGTAACCATGTCAGTAGAGAGAACGCTGTTTGCTACAAAATAATTTGCAAAAAAAAAAAAAAAAAAAAAAAAAAATATATATATATATATATATATATATATATATAAAGGGACGGAGAAAAATATCTGTGGCTTGGTGTTATAGGCTGTTCACTATAAACAGAGTACTCAGCGGAACTTGTAATTAATTACAAATATGTTTATTGAACCAATAGTTGTTAACTCTTGACAGTGTTGAAACGATTACACTTGTTTTTAGTTACATGGAAGTTTTCATATTAAAATAGTAAAGATGACGGCACAACGGCCGAAAGAAAACATTATGCAATGCTCACGTTATCGTTAACGGGTTATACAAGTGACAAGTTACAAACAATATTTTTGGAAAATGGGAGATGTACATATCTCCCACAAAGTGTTTCTTAAACTCAAATTTGAATTTTGCACTCCTTAGTTTCGTAATATTAACACAAAACAGACAAAGATTGAGTTCGAACCTTCTAGCACCAAGCTACTCTTTAATTCACCTGGAAATGTAAATATCTTGCCTGCTCATTCACTTTGCTTGATATTTGTAGGACTCCTCTCAAGTATCCCTTGTAACAGCGTAGCAGTAGTCTTTGCTTACATGAACGGGCTCAATTATCCTTGACACCTTGCCCTTATTACAAAGATATCCTGGTGAAACAGCTCGTCATGCTCATCACTGACAGCTTTATAGTTGGCCGGAAATAAGTCCACGTGAAGTGCAGAACATCAATTTTTAAGAGAAGTTGCACCCAAGTTTATAGTGGATTGAAAACAATACTACCAGTACTCTTTAGTTGTCAGTCCTCTTGCTTCCAAGAAAAATTTCACAAACAACTATAAAAACGCTTTCATATTTTTGTTACCTTGCATTAAACTCTGGATCAATAAAAAGTTTGCTGATTTGAGTATCAATGAAGCTTTGGTCTGTGCTTCACTCAGTCAAGGGAATGTTGCTCACCAATACATAAATGTAGTAGAGCCAGGAGACTAAACATCAGTGTTTGTGCGTAGCGAAATGAATCTGTCAGCTGCTCAATGTTTTCAGCGTAATTCGCAGTACCGTAAGGTAACATTACACCCCAATTTTTCGTTTAAAATAACTATTATCATCCTCTTAAAGGGATTAAACTTTCACAGTACACAGCAGTCATAAACGACATTACTTTACTGTAAATAGCGTTTTAGAATTTGTATTTAAAAATAAATTAATGGGGTGGTGCAAAGTTACCCAGGGGGGTGCAAAATAACCTCACAACACGGTATTCACAGAGAAGTGCACATAGTTCTCATAAATATTCCAATGAAAAAAAAATAATAATTTCACATTTACGTAAACTGGAAGCATGCGATAATATGTGTGAGAAGTACCAAGGTAGCCACTCGAATGGTCATACGAAGTCACAGTCGCGTTATATTTTTGCCAACAATATGGACACACGCGCAGACTGTTATGCGCGGAAAGCACGTCCCAGTGTAAATATAATAAAAAAAGGTTTTTAAAAAATTACCCGCTGTACCAATCCATGTCTAGGGAATCAAAGTGATTGCTGTACTAGACATGGAGTCTACTTCCATTTTAATTGGTCAAGATGTTTGCAGCAACTTATTTCTTTGTATGGTTGGTAGTTAAACCGACTAACATTATCACTGTCAGTTAAGCTGTACGTGCTTGGGTGATAAAATAAAAAATATTTTTGTTTAAGTATGAAATTGTAATCGTTCCCTGCCTAGTAGCCGCGTAGTCCTCAGCTTGTACTTTCTGTGGTGTACGTCAGCTACTGTATATTATAAAGACGTTCTGATATTTGCGTTTTCTGTCGTTACCATTTTACTATGTAACATTGTTGTAGAAGTGAGAGAAGTTCTCACCTGGAGCATGGACGGTGTAGCGTGTCAAGCGTATTTTGTTTTACACGTAACTGCTTAATTTATTCATATGATGTTTTTCTACAAAAAAAACATAATTAAAACATGCTTATGTAATATAACAAGAAATCACCAGCAAAACTGATGAACATACTTTCCTCAACGTGTGTGCAAGTTAACCCTGAAGGTTCAAATCGTTTACGTACATCTAGAATTATTGGAGTATAATATTAAATAAGACATATTAAGAACAAAATATACAACAAAACTCACCTTACTAAGCAATATACTCGTACACAATTTGATTATAATGTGGGAAAAAATTTCTGAGATGTCTTCCTATCATAAATATAAAACATTTCCCCAGATTTCAAAATATTACCACAGGTTGAACGAAATACACAAAAACCCAGTCCACTAACTAGAATACGCGTGCCGAAATTAATGAACTTAAAAAAAATATTTCACCAGATATGTCATATTACGCAAAAATATGATATGGTCGCCAGTATAAAATTAAGAACACGCGATTAACGAAATACAGAAAAGTCACGTCAGCTTTGTAGGCTATGTAGTATGTGTGTTCGAAATTTGATGAAATCCCTAACACATTTCTTACACATGTGACATTATGCGAAAAAAATTCAAAGGCTACAATTATGTGATCCTATACTACAATATAAAGATAGTCGCCCTTTTAAAAATATGAACACAGCATGAACGAAATAGACAAATGAAAGCTAGCTTTGAATGTAGTGTATGTGTACCAGTTTGGTGAAATTCTGAAATATTATTCATTAGATATCTAGCTGGATTTAAAAATGTTTAAATGATCGTAATTTTGAAAATATGACAACGACGAAAACGAAACATATAAAATTGATACCAGGTTGCTATGTACTACACGTGCACAAAGTTTGATGAAATTCGGTCCACTGGATCAAAAGAATTAGGGAGACACACACACACACACACACACACACACAGGTGATATCATAAGCCTCGGCAAGTAGGCTAAAAAATTATAACAATAAAAATGCTGGTGTGGAAATAATGTTGCATTTTAATAGAATCCGTGACATGTCAATATAAAAGTTCAATGTAAAATTTACCAATACCATTTTGTTAGCATTACTAAAACATAGATATCTGACAACGCTCTTTGTAAATACATACAGTTGGCTAATTCACAAAAAAAATGAACATCCAAATAAAATGTACGAAATGGCAATAAACAAAGGATAAATAATCATTACGATATTCCCGCACAATGTACGTTCACATAGTCACGTGACAGACTAGCATCAATATTTACTTTGTAATCTCTTTATTCTACACCTTATCACTCTGCAGACCTTCGGTCCAATACTTCCCACAATAGGATGTAATTAGAGAGCTTATGTGCAATGCGAAAATATACTATAAACTCAATAAATAGAAAAATGTTGAAAGTAAAGATAATGTTCCAAACTCTACAAATGCAGAACATATTATGTTCAAAAAGTAATGTTAATCATTCAACTAAACTTCAAAATAAGTTTTAAAAAATTTATTAGGCATACATTTGTATTAAACTAGAAGTGCGCCAGCGACTTTGCTCGCGTGTATTTCTAAGAGGAAATAATATTTACTTTGATTGAAAAAGGTCTTTGTACACCGGTTAGGTAGTTCGGTCATCAAGTGTTAGAAAGACAAATACTCTGCAGCAGGATAAGTAGCTATAGCTGTCCACGCGAAAAGCAGTCTTAAGTTTGTCCCGGTCATTAACAGCGGCTTCGCCTGGGCCTTATTTATAGCACTGCAATGTTGACGGTTGATATTTTGGGGTAGTTTTACACTGTGGCCTTTCGTTTATTTCAAAAAATTGCAAATTACTCAAAATTTTTTTAACCAAAAGCTTTGAAAAATTTTTTAGACTGATTACAGTCATACGATTCACAATTTTACCAAAGCGGTTTTTTTTAATAATGTACCGCTTGCTAGTAAAAATTATTTTGCTTTATTTTGGCTAATTTTGACCACAAAATATGTGATATTTCATGGACAAAAATCTAAAACTCCTTTTGTTGTATTGCGACGGAAAAATTCAGATACAAACGATGATATACATGGGCACATATAAGAGTTAAAACTGTAAGAATGACATTTTGATATACTTATTAATTAGCGTTAAAAAAATATTTTCGAAACCACTGCAAAACTAAATAACGAGGCCTTAAAGTAAGATGTTAATCGAGTAAATTACGTGCTTTACGTGGTAATAAGACTGATTTTCCCCCCAGCACAATAATTAGTTATGCTGCCCTCAGTAACATATTGGTTTTTCACAACCTTCACTTGAAGTTAAGTGGCAGTAGGGAGAATTGTTTTGGCGGGGTAATGTTTCACTGGAATATAAACATATTTGTTGCCCCAACCTTGAGGTTGGTGAGATTGTACACTTGGGCTGATGCTGTCGAGGAACTTCAGTATAATTTATAGTGGATTACATAATACATTCTACCACTTTTGAACTTCGTCCAAATTGCACTAATGTCGTCTTCTTTGCAGTTTGTGTGTCAGACTTGCACACTTGCACTGCCTTTAAGTAATTTGAGCCCAGAACCTCCTGAGCAATATATCGAAGCTACGAACAACTGCGCCACGTAAAGTCGAAATTATTCGTGAAAACTAATTTAAAAAGTAAAATATTAATTTCCTGGGCTCATAGAAGTTGTACAACACCACGTCTCGATGGACAGAGCTGCGGGGCCGCAGTGGCCGAGTGGTCAGACCATACGTCCTCCCACCAAGGCGATCCGGGTTTGGTTCCCGGCGGGGTGGGTCCCCGGATTTACACATGTGGGAATTGTGCCGGACGATGCCGCTGGTCGGCGAGTATTCTCGGGGATCTCCCATTTCCCCGCCCTTTACTTCCGGCACTGCTCCATGCTCATCTCATGTCACCCCTTACCAGTGCTAAGGACCTCGATGTTGAGCGCTCACCATAATCTCTCACTCACTCACTCGGTAGAACTGGGTAGAATTAAACTCCTGTAGAATTTATTTCGCGCTGGTTGCACTTGCTGTTAGGATCATCTGTCTTGAAAGTCCACAAACTAAGTTTTCTTCTTAATTAAGTTATCTTAAATAAAAAACTTACATTACTTATTTACGTACTGTACTTACGTAGGCATCATTCTGATGCGAACAACGTCTCAATATCTCTACCGGTTAGGTAAGTATCATCGGATGACAGAAAATAAAATTTTACACCTTTCACCCCTTTAGATGTCGAATTTCAGGAAATCTTAATTTCACACTTTAAATATGTGTTCAAGTATCCAAGTAAAGTGAAAAAATCACGACGATAGCTCATTCAGTCAAAAAAAAAAAGTCGACAATTCATTAAAAATTACATGTAACCCCTGTACAGCACTAAGAGTTCAAATTTTGAAAAATCTTATAACCCCTTTGCAGCCATATACCAAATCATCATCCTGAAGTAAAAGTAAACTAAATATCTTGATGGGTTCGATACATATCGAAGATTTATCTAAAACGACATCGTATGTCTTTCCACCGCCTAAGAGACCGAATTTTTAAAATCCCTTGATTCACACTTTAGAGTAAGTTACTGATGTCTCTTGAACGTATCGACGATTAATTGAAAACACATTTCGTCACTTTTCACCTCCTTAAGCGGGGAGTTTAAAAAATTCGTGAAATATATTTCCAGGTATTTGAGTAAGCATCAATCTTCAACAAAAATCATGGCGTTACATAATTTTAGATATTTACATAAGCATCAATCTAAAGCCAAGAGCACTTCGATACCTCGATTGGTTCGATAGATATGGAGGAATAATAGAAAACAAACACATTTTACGTATTTAACCCCCATAATTATCGAATTTAGAAACGTCAAAGCCACGGACGCACTGCTAGTCTGAATATATTGACAAAAACAACTTACATCAGGCAGTCTGGAATCCGGCCATTTCCCTGTTCATACACGGCATTATTAGATACTAACTGTCCCTTTGCGGCTTGGCCCGCGTGTACTATAGAAAAGAGTAACATAACTTTTAATTACGTATTAATTGATGGTGATACTATATTCTCTGTATGTCTTTAAAACAACAAATACAAACAGCTTTATCCAGTCCACTTCGCTGGGCGTACTTTAATTGCAGAACATTTTTGTTTTTAATTCATTTTTATTTCTTCATAAAATAGCTGACCGGCTGCGGCTTTGCCCGCGTGAAATGATGTAATGTAAACAGCAACTCTGGATAAAATATGTGATTAAGGCATTTAACAGCTAGCTTACTCAATAACAGTGAACTATAATTAACTGTCCTAGCTCAGTGTAAAAAGCGCGCGCAATATGTTCGTATGATGTCATAGTAATTCCCATCGCAAAGTCTTGCACGGGATTCGAACCCGTATCCCCACCCCTCCCACACCAACAAACTTTATACAATACCTGTGTGAATGCTTAAAGGCAGGCCATGATAAATCTTTCATACGTACAGGCTACAGTCCAAAGAGGTTTTAATTGTGAGTACGTTGGTAAAAAGAAACTACTGTCGAATTATTTATCCGTGATCATTCTCTTTTTTTCGGGAGACTGTAACATTTTACTGCTTTACACATCCTCAATTTTCGAGTTCCATAAAGTCTTGAATATTATTTGTAGATATTTACATAAGCTTATTTTTTTATCAAAAAATTCATCTCTATATCTCAACGGGTATAAGCGGTACAGATAATTATTTGAAAACACATTTTTTTTTAAAAACAGCTTTCAAGGACGAATTTCGAAAAAAATCCTGAAACATATTTTTTGACATTTACGAAAGATTTATTTTAAAACAAAAACCATTTCAGTATTTCTACTGGTTTAGGAGATAAGCGGGATTAATTAAAAAACACGTTTTTATTTTTTTAAGAGCTTTCAAGGACGAATTTCGAAAATTTCTAAAAGTACTTTTAGATATTTACTTAAGCATCATTTTAAAGAAAAAATCAACTCACTATCTGAAATAGTTTAGGTGAATTGACGGATTAATGAAAAACACATTTTACGGCTTTTCACCCCCTTAATTTTCGAATTTCGCAAAATCGAAAAATTCACAAATATGCATTTGTTTGGATAATATTTGAAGTTAAAAAAATTATGATAGCTTTCCCGGTTAACGAGATATCAGGAATTCTTTGAAAACACATTTCATCACTTTTCACCACCTTAATTATCGAATTCCGGAAAATATTTTCTTGGTGGGTGCCTACGAGGCAAGGGGAAGCTTCCCTCAAAATGTCATAGTTCTAGGTCGAGCGGTTTGGGCTGTGCGTTGATGAGTGAGTGAATAAGCGTGTCAGTCAGGACACTTCATTTTATATATAATAAGATTACGGACGTTGTTTACAAAGTCATGGCCGAAGGAAAGGTAACGTTTGTTATATTCCTTGATTTCAATAAGCCTTCGATACCATAAACCATAAGCAACTGTTTGTAAAACTGGCGGCTGCTGGAGTGTCACGTGACACTTGTCAGTGGTTCAGAAGTTATTTAGAAAACCGTTCACAACAGGTAGAAGTCAGGGAAGTATATGTTCCGACTGGATCTCTGTGACACTACCTGTCCCACAGGGATCAATTCTCGGACCTTTGTTGTTTTCACTGTACATAAATTCAATTGTGTTATGCTTCAAGTGTTTAAAATGTTTCCAGCACGCAGATGAAACTCAGTTGGTACTATCCTGTCGTGTTGATGAAACAGACGAGAGAATATCAGAGATGAACAGTGATTTACAAAATAGATCGGAATGGTGCAAAATAAACTCCTTAAAACTCAACCCAAAGAAATGCACATACGTATATTTGGATCACACACAGTATTTAACAAAATGAAATGCCACACATACATATCCATAAACCGGGAAATAGTACCGGACAATAATTCCTATGAAAACTTAGTAGTTATATTCGACAAAAATCTATCCTGGGATAAACAAATATCAGCAAATATACAGTCGGCCTACTTCCGATTGAAGAATCTTTACAGACTTAAGAATATTTTAACTACTGACATCAAACTATATTTGTGCGATGCGTTAGTACTATCAATCCTTAACTACTGTGCCAGCTTGTTTCTTAATATAAATCAAACTCAACAAAATCGTATACAGAAGGTACAGGGCACATGTTTAAGATATTGTTTTACCTTCAAAGAGTGATATCAAGTTACGAAAGCACTTTCAACTGGCTAACATGGAGAATTGAATATTATATAAATAAATTCAGTACTCAATTAAAAAGAGTTGTACCCGTGTGCCAACATATCTATCGGAAATCACAGTATTTAATCTCAGTTAATAATCACAACACACGCTTTTCAACTGTCTCTGTACTGTAAGTCAATTTACAAACATTCGTTCACTTATATTACCAGCAAGGCTAGGAATGACCCGGTATTTAAGAAATCTTTCGCGCCACACTTTCAGGGTGAGTGAGTGAGAGCTTAACATCGAGGTCTTGAGCGCTGGTGAAGAGTGACATGAGGTGAGTATGGGGCGGTACCGGAATGTAGGGGCGGGGGAAATGGGAGATCTCCGAGAAAACCCGCGGGCCAGCGACACCGTCCGGCATGATTCCCACATGCGAACATCCGGGGACCAACCCCGCCGGGAATCGAACCCGGATTGCCTTGAGGGAGGCGAATGGTCTGTCCATTCGGCCACCACGCCCCCCCCCCCACACACTTTCAAGGGGAACTATAAGTACTTTCTGCTACAGAACATGTTCCAATATATTATAATTATGAAAGCCATGCAAAAATAGTTGAAACTAAATTTTTCTTGGTTTATTTTTAGTTCAGTTTAGTATTTGTCTGTTTTATTCAAAATATTGTAATTTTGGTAATTATTTGTTTAACTTAAAGCGTAACATATTTGCGTAGACCAAGCTGCTGCGTAAGAAGCAGGTCCAATACAATACATGCAGACATTATTACAGGACAGCCTTCATAAAATACATTTATGAGCCGACTTCATGAAAGATTCACCCCAAAACCTGCCTAGGCGACGAATTTGCTTAATGCATTGTATGAATATAAACTCAAGCATAATATATTTGCGTAGACCAAGCTGCTGCGTGAGGTGTAGGTTCAGTGCAACACATGCAAACATTATTACAGGACAGCCTTCATAAAAATACATTTTATGAGCCGTTCGCATAAAGGATTCATCCCAAAACCTGCTAAGAGTATAGCCAAGGCGATTATACAATGCTATGTCTGTGACCACGATTACAAGCCAACCCTCCTAGTTAGCATTTGAAAAGCAAAGGACATTATGATTTTGAGTCATTGAATGAATGCGATGTTTGTGGTCAGTTAAACAAGTGATTGCTCATAAAACACCGTTAGAGAAGCAAGTTGTACAAACACACGCACCATTAAAAAGTCGAAGAAATAGAAACAGTGTTTGCTAATCGGTTGAAAACATACGCCATTAAGAATGTAAATGCATAGTTTTAGCCAACGATTTAAGCAAAATTGTTTCCAGTGTTACTAACATCTGAGGCACAATATCTGACACCAGAACCTCGTGCATTTAACTGCGGCGCAAGAGATCACACGTAACGAATTCGTAATTCTGGATAAATATTTACTCATAAAGTTGGCAAATACTATTATCTAGGATTGTCATTGAGTATTTTATCCATATTGGCTTCGAAATAAGTGTACAAATCAATTGATTTTTTCAGTGTTTATCTACCACACACTCTTAAGAAGCTACAGGCTCACAGCGGAAACTCAACAGGATATTTAAACTAGAGGTTCGACTCAACAGGTACGTTCCATGGAAAGGACGTTCGAACGTTGATCTCCCAGAAATATTTCGAGCCAGGCAAGAAGTAATCAATGTCCGACATAGCGACCAAAATGTTTCTAATGGGCAACAATCCTATCAGCAATGTATCCCGCTGTTACAGATGTGCAGAGAGTAAGCCAATACAAGGGCTCTGAACATGAGTTTGATGACGAACTCCAGAGCTTGCAATTTCCAATGAAGATGTGCAGCATACCAACATTGAGAACATAACTGGCATATCGATAAACATATACGCTTACGACACCAAGAGTGAGATATACCCATTGCAAGAAACGAAAAAGAAGATGGACCAGGCATGTTAATTTGCTATATGTCGAAGACGAAAATGATAGCTACTTGCGACACGCTGCTAGCTTATTTATAAATATGTTTAATTGGTTAAATGTTTTATTAGTTGAAGTTCTGGTTACTCGGATACTGTAATAAAAAATCTGACAAAAATAACTTTCCCGGGTAGTGCGTTGTCGTTGTCCTCTCGTGACGGATCATTACTGTGCCAGAATTATCGGTACGACTCTGGGGGACCGGAGACCCCGGTGGGCGACGACTACCTGCTATATTAACTGCCGCGTCCTACAATGTCTCTTCAAATAATACTTATAGGTATCTCGGCCTGATGTACCTCGTGACTCGGCGATATCTTACTTAATGGCGTCCCGAGGCCCAAAACAACGACGACGATGATGGCACCCAGGCCACAATACTCCACGACTCGACGAAATATTATGACGGTACTCCGCCCGCATCCTTCGCGTATCTCTAGCGACCCGACGCTTAACTTCGACGTCCGGCGGCAGAACCTCGGTGCGCTGTGGGGCCGCGGTGGCCGAGGGGTCAGACCTCTCGCCTCCCACCAAGGCGATCCGGGTTAGATTCCCGGTGGGGTCGGTCCCCGGATGTTCGCATGTAGGAGTCGTGCCGGACGATGCCGCTGGTCGGCGGGTTTTCTCGGGGATCTCCCATTTCCACGCCCTTCCGTTCCGGCGCTGCTCCATACTCACATCATATCACACCCCCCCCCCCACCAGCGCTAAAGACCTCGATGTTAAGCGCTGACCAAAAATATCTCACTCGGTGTGCCGTCTCCCGTAGCTCTTCGATATCTCTCGAGGCTCATCGACGACAGCCCCTAAACCGTTACTGCGGCTTCGCTTGGCTCCTCATTCACTTGGCCCGCTAGCTCCGGTTTGATTTGGTCCAATCAGAAGCCAGCTTACGACTGATGGCCCCATCCCTCGAGTACAACAATTTCCCGCTAGAACCATATTTATAAAATACGTACTTCATTTCTTTTGGCTATCTACATACAATTACATAAAACTGTTTCTTGCTCGCTGACATTCCTTATATCTTAATTACTAAATAACTATATTACAATCACGTCTTACAAACTATTGGCTGGCTCCCCTCCCCTCGTGTCCATCAGTTAGGGGGTCGTCTTGCGCGTGGGTGGGGCGAGAGGCCCCAGACACTTTTACTCTGAACCTGCTCGTGTTCACAATGACACAATATGTACAAATTACTATTGTTTCTCATAAAACTTGATACGGCGATGATATCTATATGAAAAAATTTTACCGTCTTCCCGACATAATGGCGAGAAGATAGAGTGGTCGCAAGACATAGTTATGAATAAATATGACGTTTATATCAGTTGAGTAACACTTATGACTATAAAACAGTGTTAATTGTGGTGGCGACCATATGGGTGCGTCACACATTATTGCTGGATTGAAATAATATCGTGACTTCTTGGCCCACGGGTAACAAAGCATAAACATGAAATATATGTATGCGATATGTGCCTGCGATGGTTCATCATATGTAAACTGACCTACCATGAAGATACTTGTCGAGACCATGACGGCATGTTCAACTCCCGGATAAAGGCGACAACATGTTACAAGTTTGAGCAAAAACTTTTCATGTGGGCAATTCCCATGAGTTCTTTTGGGATAGAGGTCTTATAGTAAAAAATAAAAGAGTTAAATTATGTACTGGATTTAATAGCTCACAAAGCTACGAAATACACAAAACAGTAATCAACTATAATGCTCACAACGCAATTAGTTATGCACACAATTAGTACTGTGCCACAGAACGTTAATTAACTTTGACAATTAAAGCACAAGAATATTCACTATTAATCAATTAAAGACTACAAATCACAGTAAAAATTCAGTCATATATCCAATCAACAGTCTCCCAATAGTGACGATATACAACCTTAACAGTCCTAAGGGAGGATGGCTCACCGTGTACAGTGCAGTACCCAGAGTGCACCACTGTCTTCACTCTTGAGGTCTTCGGTTCGACTCCCGTCGCGCACCTCCTTCTTCACCTGTCGACCCGCAGCAGGAGCCCTCTTGTCTCACCCAGTACTGCCGAAGGCATGTGCTTGTAGCTTCGCAGTAGACTCCGACGTCACCAAGACGTCTTCCTGACATCACCAAGATGTCCTCACCAGCCCCTTTGCACAAGCTTAGCACCTCCTCCGAGCAGGACCAATAGCGAACTCACGAAGAACTCCTTCTCTTGAATCTCCAGGTCGACAGTCTCCTCAAGTAGCCAGTTACTGCCCTCCTCGACACAACACCATCGGTATTGTTCTCCACAGCTCACCGCCTCTGTAGCACTTCAACACAACACTACAAGTGTTATTCGTCCTTCCTGCAACCCGCTGGCGTCACACAGCCTCGGCACCGACCACCGCCGCCATGTTGCCATCCTCGAGACGCCACACCTTGCCAGCTCAGTCGCGCGGACACACAACACCTTAGTGTTTGTTGTCTGTCCCTTCTGCAGGGCGCTGATGTTACTCAGCCTCAACACCGACCACCGCCATGTTGCCATCCTCGAGACACCACACCTCGTCAGCTCCACCGATGTTACATCAGCCTCGACGCCGTCGTGATACCGCCCCCAAGGTGCTGGGTCCTCATTTCTGTGCCGCCCGCCGTCAGTGTCTCCTCTCGGCCCGTCACTTCTCGCGACATCCCTCGTCGCCCCAGTTGCAACGCCGCCCCTAAGGGCGCTGCCTCACACCACTCTCGGTTCTCTCTTCATACTCGCCGACTACAAACTCATACTGAACCTCTTCGGACTTCCGACTCCAGACTAACTGCACAATACTAGACTGACTCTTCAAGACTCACTACAAGACTATCACTTCCAGACTGACTGCAATACTGAGCTATGTTGCGCAGTCCCGAGGCTTCTATACGGTCCCTTCAGTGACGTCAATGGCTGATGAAATATAATGACCTGAGGTATAAAAATAGACATTACCTCGGTCGTGCCTGTTGGTAGTCACATATTCACACTGGCGTCATCGGGGAATCCCAATGACGTCTGTCGGGAGTTGCGACATAGTTGCGAAAACCCATGACATCACTGGTTGACTCACCGAGCTGTCCACCTAGCATGATGTAATGTGCCTGCTGCCAGGCCAACACGCAACAATATTATTTTTTAATAATTACGAATAATATTTACAAACACAATATTAGGTGTCCATTCATCATATACGCTGACTTTGAATGTCTGTTGGCCAAAATAGCAATTTACGAACCCAATCCTGACGGACCGTATCAGAAGCACTACCCAATCAGCTTTTGGCTTTTGCTACTACGTAAAATACGAGCATGCTGATTATAAACCTCCGGTGACTTATGAAGGCCCTGACGCGCTAACGGTATTTGTCAAAATGCTCATGGGTGAGGCGAGGACTATGGCGACCAAACATCAATGCTTCCGCCAACTGCCGGCAAGGCTATTGCTTATTCAAAATCAACACGTTGCCATATTTGTTAGTGTGCTATGAACGGCAACTCAGTAAGAGATCACCCCGTCTCACTAGTATATTTCGTGGAGCCTCGCATTACACATGTAATACATCATGCAAGAACCCGTACTTCGTTCCTGTGTATATACACAATTTCCGACGCGCACCTATTCATAAAATAACTTGGCAAAATAGCGAATAAAATGAACTCAATTCTTAACAACGAAGAACGGTATATATCGTTTACTGCACATTCGAGAGGATGTGTGAATTTGTGATTCGTCAGCGCATTTAAGTTTATGGCTTCGATCATTGATAAACTCGCTGTCAATCTCACCAAGGACCAATTCCACGAAGTCTTCAAGCATTTCCCTACCGAATATTTAGACTTGGTTATACGACTACATTTCTGCATATATAATTGTCTAAAACAGCTATATCGTAGAAATAAAATAAGCGCTTCACGTTCAAGCTAAAAAATTATAAAATCTACAGCTTACTAAACAAAAATTTACATGTCAAATTACATATTTTTAGAACCACGTGTGTTAAAATAACATGTCAATGTAGCATAATTCATTCATTGGCAGTGTTTCTTACGGTACTGTAATTGTAAAATACAAACGTGTCTGTTAAATTTTAGTAGTTATGTAGATTATTTTTTCAGTTACAACAATTACGGAAAATTTGCATTTATATCTTAATAGAATACCATAATTTTTTAGAGTCGTTTCTTTTAGTGGCGCAAACGTATTATTTTACCATTATTGTTAAAATGCAATCATATCAGTACGATTTTATTTGTCATGTAAAGTAATTTCTCAGCTATAATAACTGTATAAATTTGCTTTTAAATCTTATAATTGGAAAGCAATCATTGAGGGGAAACTTACAGCTCACATCTTTGATTTTTTTTTAAATTTTTAACTTTTCTGCGTTATTTATTAATGAAGCTACAGTGATAATATTTGAAACGCCATAATCATACCGCAAAATATTCAAACATCGGTTAGAAATAAATGTTTAGTTTTAATAAAATAGCACATGCATCAGGGGCAGCTGGAGGTGTTTGTCATTAAGGACTCAAGATTTTAAACAATTGCACACACATTTTACAGCTTTATAGATTCAATATATGTGTTAAGTTGGTTAATATCTATGTAAAAGGAGCCATACATTCAAGTGAAAAACGTGCTGATAAACAGTCAGTGTTTTCTACATAATTATTCTGTGCCTACGAAATAGGCCAATAGGGGGTTATTTGACCCTTCTGACCCACTAGTTCAGCCACTTATAACGTAATTTTTAAGTGCGGATTACAACGTACCTACGTTAACACACGATTTTTGGGGTGAGAAATATTTGTGAAGGCACATTAATATTAATGTAAGTTTCTGTTTCAAAGTGAAACTCAAAACATCTAAAGTAAGACAAACATTGCAATTGTAGGGCGACTAGTTATCGAGAATTTTTCTGCAAAGTTAAAAATATTTTAATGGGAACCAATAGCTAATGGTAGAACGCAAGTCAATAAGCGTATTTCAAATACCTGATTCGTAACATTTTCTTTTCAAGTTGTAAAATGAAAGTGCCAGTATCAGAGAGTAATAGTACAAAAACTAAAAATAATTTTGGAAAAGGGAGAAAAACAGTATTAATATATAGGTTAGATTTCAGATACCAGTAAACACTGGTGTATATATCACACTCAGCAGCCAGATAATGCAGCTAGCTGCCCAAACGTATGGATAAAGTGGGTGAGTGCGTGAGTGATTTTGTTCAGCGCTTAACATCGAGGTCTTTTAGCTCTGGTGGGCGGTGACATGATGTGAGAATGGAGATGCGGCCCATGGACAAAGAGGGATAAAGTCCGTTCATTGATAAGCAAAGACTAAACGAAACTATGCAAATTTGTTTGCAAAACAATAGCTAAAATTCTGAAAGAAAAAAAAAACTATGTGTCACCAACAGAGTTTAATGTAAGGGGAACTTGCGATATTGTGGTTATAATAATGGATTTGTAACTGAAAGGCCATAGGTTTGAATCCCGGCAGAAACTCGAAAATTGTCGAGTTGACTAGAAGTTCATTAAAAAAAAAAAAATAGCTGTACTCGAACAAATGCATGAAACTGTAGGAAATACCATATTTACATCTTGCTTTCTTAAATTTACACTAATAAACAGGAAACAAGGCACTTGCTTCTTGCATTTTATATTTCCCGTTGGTTAAAAAAATATTACAACACTGCCTAGTTTCTATACAGGATGTTCACAAAAATCACTTACAAACTCCGGCAGGTGATTCCTTGTTAAAAATAAAGCAGGAAACATGTAATACACTTGTACGTAATCGTAATCTTAAAGGTGTAATTCGCCTTTGAATACCAAAATTTAAAACTTTGATTTCCCCATAAACCAAACAGTGATCGATGTAAACTGACATAACTCAGAATATTTCTTCAAGACAATAAGGCCGACAAACCAACTGAAAACACTAGTTGATACCTTCTACCCTTACGAAAATAAAAGGGGTGGCATCCTTTAAATTACTGACAACTGTTTTAGCGTCAGGATAATCCAACATTTAAGAGTTAATTATTGGGAAATGTGAACTTGGTAATAAAAAAGGTCCTCTTGTAACGACTGTCTAGGACGCATAGTTTTCGTGCAAAACGCACGTGAAGTTATGGCGTGGTGACACAGAGCCTAGTGTGTAGGCAACACTGCGTACACGAGTGTCTGGTTTATTCCGCAGTGCAGCACAGACGATGGTGGACATTCACTGCAAATACCACGTACCGTAGCTTAAATAGCTCACATAACCGTAACCATCACTTTGTTCCTAGATTAATTTGTGTATGTGTGTTTAAAAAAAAAACATAAATGTGCAAGTGAAATAAATGTCTCTTGGGTACAATGCGCGAAGTTAGACATTTAAACAGTTTGTGCAATTCTGGCACTACTGTAACGTGTAGGGGAGCTGACATTGTTTTCAACCACTGTTAGATATTGCCGATACCAATACTGATACTACATTGAGAAGAAAAAATAACATTATTGCAGGTGTAACAAATTAAACATTTAATTTTCAAAATACTTCGAAGAAAATTTTAATTGTCATAAATTTTATTGTTTTAGTCTTACTTACTTTTAAGATGAATAAAAATCTACGAATACGGTTGACTTTTTGGAATTGTGCATAACGTCATAAAATTTTGGTTTTAAACTGACGCCAGGAATAAATGAACTAACAGCCACCAAGTCATTTAAATGTGTAAAGTACTGCTGACTGTGACATTCCTAGGCACGTTTTTCTATACTAGAAAGTTGCATTGAAAATTGTGCAACATGCATAGAGAGAAGAAAAAATTAGGAATTTTAAGCCCTTATACTTCAAAAGGTGTGGACGGCCTGGATTTATCTGTACCGAAAAAGCCTTGCTGTAAACTTGTAGTCAAACGATAGGTTCCAAAATACTTCTACATTACAATCGCATACCAGTTAAGTGATTTCATGCCAGTAGTGATACGTCGAACACCTTCTCCTTACTTTCCCTATCCCTCGACAATAGATTTGTATGTGTCTGGTCTTTAATGCAGATTCCTAAATGTCAGTTACCACTCAAGCATGAGAAGACAAATGCCACATTAGTGCTACACAAGCAGTGCAGCACTGTGTTATTTTACGTGCTGTGACGGTTTATTACAGTAAACATTTTTGCTATGTAACGTGAACACTCGTAAACAATTAAGTGACATTTAAGGTTAAAACTCTTCCTTGAACCTATTTATTTTAATGGCGTGTGTGTTTAATACTGGAAGAACGGCACATGTTAACAAAAACATTTTAACGTAAATCTTAATACATATCCATCTCCATTATTGTAGACTACCATCTGTGCTGACACGGACATGCAGATGTTTTGTGTGACGTCTGAGCTTTATTGAGCAGTTTAAGGAACATAATAAGATTATCATATTTTTTCGCTTGCATACTTATAATTTTTGTTCCCCTTTTCCAAAAATAAATAAAAAATAAAAAAACAACACAAATTAAGCGAGGAACAAAGTGTTGGTTACGGTTATGTGAGATATTTAAGCTAAGGTACATTATATTTACAGTGAATGTCCACCATCGTCTGTGCGGTGCTGCAGAATAAACCAGACACTCGTGTACGCAGTGTTGCCTACACGCTAGGTTCTGTGTCACCACGACAAAACTTCACGTGCGTTTTGTACGAAAACTATGAGTCCTAGACAGTCGTTATAAGAGGATCTTTTTTTTATTACTAAGGTCACATTTCCCAATAATTAACTCTTAAAAGTTGAATTATCATGACGCTAAAAAAGTTGTCAGTAATTTAAAGGATGCCACCCCTTTTATTTTCGTAAGGGTAGAATGTATCAACTAGTGTTTACAGTTGGTTTGTCGGCCTTATTGTCTTGAAGTAATATCCTGAGTTTTGTCAGTTTACGTTGATCACTGTTTGGTTTATGGGGAAATCAAAGTTTTAAATTTGATTTTCAAAGGCGAATTACTCCTTTAATATCACGATTACGTACAAAGTGTCTTGCATGTTTCCTGCTTCAGAATAAATGAGCGCACTCGTGGAGCCAAAAATGTTTCAAAATCCCGTTCGGCTATGTTCGGCGTGTACCGCAGACGCACTAAGTCACAGGCGCAATCACAGGTTGTGAATTGACGAGCGCTGCAGCTCGCAAAATAAAAGTCCTTGGAGGAAAAAGTACACAACTCACGGAGTTGAAAATGATGGCGTGCAGCTCATTTGTTGTATTTATTTTATATTATTAGCAGAACTGCAGACATTTTGTGGAACACAATAAACGAAGATTATATGCAGGACAGTGTATTATAACATGCTGGGCATTAAATTTGCGAAATTTTCCGTTATTTATGTAAATATACTTTTATTGTAACAGCTTCATCAACAGTGTTACCGAAAGGTAAAGTGAGTTATTCCAGGGTCCTGAGCACGCATCAAACTGTAATGAAATTGAGAGAAAAATAGTGGCACAACACTTGAAAAATTTTAACTTTTAACATAATGACATATTATCTACAAACATATTATGCATTTACATTCTATCATTTAGTATTTTTCTATTAAAATGTCTCGTCTTATACATAAGAAATTAAAGTGCTATGTTTGAGAGTAGCATTAGTGAACAACCTGAAAAATTAAATCCTTGTCGAAATCATTATTGTCATCGTCGAAATATTCTTTGCTAGTTTCCGTACCTGCACATTTCCCGTCAAAATTGTGTCTCAAAATATACAACTTTGCGATCACAAAAAGTAAATATTTTTTATGTAATTACTTAGCGCCTTAGTTAATCACGTAAATGCTAGTTTTTTTTAATAGATGTCAATTACAGTTAGTGTATAATAAACTATTAAAAGCATCCTTCTCTGACTTAATGTGCTGTAATATAAAAATACTACTCTTCTTACTTTGTTAGGGCTGCACAGTTTCAGTAAATTGCACATTTCAGTGCACAGTGGTTGTGTGTTGTAACCTTCTTAAATCATTATTAAGTACTACGATTTGGAGTACCAATTTTTTAATTTGTCCTATTTCGCATAGATTATATATTTTTTCTTTTGCTATTGATTCGGTGTTACGACAGAAGAAACAGAATATATAAAAAACACTTCCAACTTATGCTGTCTATTATAAATTTATAACACTTCTGGTTTGTCCCAGTAAAATGTTTTAAGGCCTGTTTTGGGCACATTAATTTTGTCCTACAAAAAATCATTCCAATACTGTGGGTGAAGCTACGTAGTGTAGTAAACCTATCGACACATGCAGTGGAATAAAAGCGACAGAGAAATTAAATGATAGGATACCCGCTGAAAGTGTTATAGATAAACGACGTAAGGACACAAAACAGAATTAGCAGCTCGGGTTGACAAGAAACTGCGCATTTAAAATCCTTGTCAATGTCGCGCCTATAACACCTATGTATTCATGCCTCGTAAAATTCAAGTCAGCTCTGATCAGGCGGAGCTCTTAATAGAGAACTGTGAACGAATTCTGTTTGACGTTTGTATTTTGAAACATAATTTTAACGGAAACACTCCATTATGAAACTTAAATTGGCATTACATCAACTGTAATTCCATCTGAACATAAATATTACGATGCGGGATATTAATGTTTAAAGTTGGTCTGTTTCTTAAGTTATAATAATTTTTACGAACATACTAACCCTTAACTCACATACGTAGCCAAAAATATTGCTTTTAAGTAATAATATCACATGTGAACTTTAGGAGTGAACCACAGTAGGAGCTTCATTATGCTCATTATTAACACATGTTTCTTTGAAACATACCAAGATTACGAAGTGCTATGTATGAGAGTTTACAGGTATTAGTTTAAACTCCGCCAGAATAGCATAACGGATTTTCTTTGTTGAGTTTCGTATGTATGGACACTAGAATATGAATATAAATACGTTTCGACGCATTTATATTTACATGTTTATTGTTTACAACATTCTGATCGAAGACTATGTTATTATTGCATAATGAAATACCTCATTCATTATTAATTGTTAACTTAAAATTTTAAGACGAAGGTTATAATAAGTGATTTCGAAACAAAAATGAAAATGTTATTCTTTCCAGCGCCAGTATAACGTTCATAATACTACCACTGTGACAATGCTCTACCCAAGAAATAATGGATAAGTTCTGATACTAATCGGGACATGCTATTAAGTCATACTAAATGCAAACTTTAACTCAAAATGTCATCAGTATATAATCAACAGTTTTGCCCACTTGCACAGCAAGAGAAACTCTTCTCGGTTGACAGTAATTTAGTTCTCATACTTAGATTTACTGTTCAAAATAATCATTATGCTAGCTGTAACTACCATCAGATTCCAGCATTGACCTTCAAAAGACCTTCACCGTACAACAGCTGTATTTTAGTAGCACGTGGTTTTCGAGTCAAATACGACTCACTACACTGGCATTAGAGTTTCTTAACTGCAGGAGAAATGTCTGCGGACGAAACATAGCTAAATGTCACTAAACCATTATTATTACGTAGTTTACCATGCACTGTGATTCATATAAAATATTAATTCTTATTCGAATATAAAGAAAAAGTTGATTTAAACATGAGCTTCCTACAGTCTAAAATATTTTACATAAAATACATTATAATGAATTTATATATTTGGCTGTTGTAAAATATTTCTATAACAAATTAAGACTGAATACAGTTAGCAAATAAAAACGTCACTGATTGCAAACATTGTGTTGCGTCCTGTTACTTGTAACGACCCAAAAATATTTATCTCAAGCAGTGAGCACGATAAAAATCATAATGGAAATAATGATATTAATTAATTGAAGTAGTAGATACCCACGTTAGGCGTCGTACGAATCAGCGTCACCTGAATAACACTTTTGTGTAGATATGAGTGAATTAAGACTAACATTGTTTTAATAAACGATTTTATGGATATTGCAGCCTACGTAGTACTAATACATGGAGGCAGTGACTAGTGATGTACTGTCATCTACTTGCGGACTTGCTGGCCTATGTGCCTATAGTCTGTGCACTTTAAAATGAGAACTCTCCAATACTTATATCCATAACTATATTATAATGAAGCCAAAGGTTTTAAGTTTTTGAGAGTGGTGAAACTTTTACAATGGTTTTTAGTTTCAAGGTAGTTTTCATGTTAAAAATAGTAAAGATAATCGCAGAATGACTGGAAGAAAATTGTAAGCAGTGCTCATTTTATCGTGAAGAGTCTATACCTTACTTATTTCTCGACAACTTTTCAATAGAAGGGAAGTGGATAGTTAACTGTGTTTGAAATTATGGCTAGGAAATTAGTGGTAATAAAATAATTTTCAGCACTAGTTAACGAAGTAATTATATAAATACTGGGACTAAAGATATACGTACTGATTTTCCACTGGTTGGAGGTACCACTTGATTTAGGAAAGTGTTTCAGGATAAATTCCTTCTACATTACTGGACGAGCACGGGAAGAGACCCGGTATAGACCTATTTGAACTCAGTCGTTCACCCAGATGCCCGCTAGCTGGCGCAGTGTTGCCACAAACCATTGTAGGCCTCCTAGGTCCCTGCTCACTCCAACATTCACGGCGTCAATCACGAAGTGAAGTACCGGTACTTCTGTTCGCCTACTCGTAAAAAATATATATGTTAGAAACATATTTAAATACATTACAATTTTTTGGCCAAAGGTGTCTATTGTGTGATAAAGTTGTACGTAATATACAAACAACTGTATTCAAGTTATTTATGTTCAAACGGCATAAAGATTGTATATACACTCCCTTTTCATTACAATTCACATCTTTACCTCTTTCCCGATAAAGTCAACCATGTAGATTGCTTTAATTTTTTTCCTGGGCCCACTTTCGACAACTTAATTTGAAAATATCAACTGACCAGCGCATTGAGAGAATACGATGCTTACGCAATAAATTAAATTAAATAACTCTGTATACATACTTATTTTTGACAACGCGTGGTAGCAGTAGCACAATTCGAGAGACGTAAATGAAAGGGCGAATTTTTAAATTAGTTCTTTCTCTAATCTGGTATTCCGGGCAGCTTGAGTGGTCAGTGCTTCCTAGAAATCAAATGATCAAAAACAGTTTCTGTGACCAAAATGCTGCTTTGAAACCAAACTTTTATCATACCCAATCCTTACAAGTACTCTAAATCGCTTTATATTACCGTTCGTTCATATCCATATCAAGTGAACAAATTTGGATGACTGTTAACAGCTTTGGTCTTGAGAGCCAGTGTGGGATGTCGTTAGGTGGATATGAAGACGTTTGGGAATGCACGGGAAGAGAAAATGTAATCAAAAACCCAGTGACCAGTGTCACTGCTAAACACAATATCAAAATTCGAAAACCCGTGCCCTATATCGATCTCGATACTTTTTCGGGCAGGATGCCACAAATTAAATCAAGGTATTTTTTTCGACAGAATGCTGTCAACAGATTTTTAGAACATATATTCTACAGTGTACCAAGTTTTTGTATTCCCTACTTGTTAGCAAATATTTTAAGCTTGAATGTGAAGCATATTGATTGTACAAAAACCTTTGAACTTTGTTTAGTCTAGTTTTAACAGTAAACTTTAACTTTAAATGCACGAAATAATAGTGTTTGCAATTAAACAGAGATTACTGCGTCGTGTTTATGGCAGGCTGATATTCGCGACACTATTATACGGTATATTGATGCGAGTCTAAAGTTGAAAGTGTGGTTCAACAGATACTCGAAACTGGTCACCAATAAAAGTTTACTTGAAATTTATTGTATAATGGTTGAATAATCTTTTTGAAAATAATAAAAGTGCTTAAATCGTTGTGATCATACAATAATATCTTCCATTAAATTATATAATATCTGTTGCTAATTTCTTTGAAATAGGAACAGTGGTCAAGGAGACTATATATTCAAATGTCAACAGTAAATGTGATTGTCGATTTATATGTTAATTAGCAGTACGCCCGTGGCTTTGCTCGCGTGTATTTCTCAGACAGGTAATTCAGTCAACAAAGGTCAGAATGACAAATATGCTAGTTTTGTTAACTCTGCAGCAGGATAAGTAGCTATAGCTGTCCACGCGTAACGCAGTCTTGAGATTGTCCCTGCCAGTAACAGCGACTGTGCCTTGTCTATAGTCACAGCAAAGTTGACGTTGTGAGGTAATTACAGACTGTTAAATATAAGAGAGTAATCGAATGAAATACGTAATTTACGTGGTATAAAGACTGATTTCCCTCGAGGACAACTATTGGTGATGTTGCCTTCAGTAACATATTTATTTTTCAAAACCTTCACTTGAAGTTTGGCGCTAAGGAGTTTTTGCGGGAAAATATTTCGCTGAAATATGAACGTATTTGGTGCCCCAACCTAGAAGTCAGTGAGATGTGGGCTGATGCTGACGAGGAACATAATGGACTGCATAATCCATTTTCACAACTTTTGGACTTCATCCAAATTGCACTAATGTCATATTCCCTGCATGTTAGTGTTAGCCATGCACATTGTCACAGACTTTAAAGGAATTTGACCCCAGAACCTCCCGAACAATAGATCGGAGCTACAAACAACTACGCCACATAACGTCGAAATTATCCATGAAAACTACTTTCAAAAATAAAATATTCTGTCTCATAGAGGTTGTACAACACAACGTCTCGATATAGAAACTCCTGTGTGAGTTATTTCTCGCTGGTCGTACTTAATTTTCGGATCGTCTGCCTTGAAAGTTCACAAACAATGTTTTCTTATTAATGAAGTTATCTTACGTAGTAAAAAAGTTGCAATACTTTTAGGTACTTTCGTAAGCATAATCCTGATGCGAACACCGATTCAATATCTCTACTGGTTAGAAAAGTATCATCGTCTGATAGAAAACAAAATTTATGTCTTTTCGCCCCTTTTGGTATCGAATTTCGGAAAATTTTAATTTCACTACTTAGGTATTTGTTCAAGTATCCAGTAGAAGCGAAAATCAAGACGATAGCTAATTTTGAAAGCAAATTCAATAATTCATTAAAATATCACATATCACCTCTGTACAATACTGAGAGTTCGAATTTTGCAAAATCTGAAAGACCCTTTTTCTGTCATTTACGTATTCATCATCCTGAAGCAACAAAATATCCTAATATCTTTCGATGGGTTCGATATATATCGAAGATTGATCTAAAACACATTCCAGGTATTTTCAGCTCCTGAGAGACTGAATTTTGAAATATCATTGTAACACATTTTAGACTACTTAACTGGAGTCTCTATGACCTGAAAAACACGATAATAGTCCGCTAGGTTCAAGATATACGGACGGTTAACTAAAAACATATTTAATCACTTTTCATCCCTTTTAACCTCCTTAGGTGTGGCATTCCGAAAATTCGTGAAATTACCTTTTAGGTATTTGAGTAGGCATCAATCTTAAACAAAAATCACGTTGCCATACAAAAATCAATGGGATCGATATATATCGATTGTGAATAGGAAACACAGTTTAATTTATTTACCTGTTCAGTGCCGAATTCGAAAAGTAAATTTTAATGGTATTTGGGATATTTACAAAAGTATCAATCTAAAGCCAAGAGCACTTCGATATCTCGATTGGTTCGATAGATATGGAGGAATAATCGAAAACACATTTCACGTATTTTAACCCCCTTATTTAAATAATTTCGAAACGTCTTGGAGTCCTGTCGTAGACATTTGCATACGTGACTAATTGAAGTAAAAATCACGACGAGAGTAAATTTGCATTATTCCCTTTTTTACTATTTGGGGGTCGAATTTCAAAAAATCCGAAAACTCTCTTTGGGTATTTACGTAGACCTAAGCGACATTTTAAAATGAAAACCAACTCTTTTTCACTAAGGATTCGAAAGATATCGGTAGTTAATCGGCAACACATTTAAGGTCTTTTCACACTCTTAAATGCTGAATTTCGAAAAATCCTGAAATTGGCTAAAATGCATTTTTATGTGTGACATATTAAAGTAGAAATCATGATGATAGGCCGTCAGACCCGAGCTCTATCGACGCCTCTTCGGAAACACATTTTACATCTTCACTACCTTAGAGGTAGAATTTCGAAAAATCCCTTCTTAGTGCTCGCCTACGACATAATAGAATATCACACAAAAATTAATGGTTCTAGGTCAAGTGGTTTGGGCTGCAGTTTGACATGCCAGTCAGTCAGTTTTCTCTTTTATATATAGAAATAAATTCGTGTTATTTTTTTTGTCACAAACAAATAACAAAATGAAACAGAAAATACGGAACTAATCACTTGTTGATTTGGCAAAATAAAAACTAGCTTTTTTTTTACTGCAATTGTAATGTAACGGAATATTTCTGCAAATAAAATAAGCGGAATGTGCTATCTGTAACGGTTGTTGTTCCCGGAAAGTGACTCTCGAACTACAATGTGACTCATTTAACAGACACGTTTCGTTTATTTATGCGCATACCGACAGCACGTGAGAGAAAGCTTACGTGAATAAAGGACGTAGTCTAGTTCACAGAAGATTTTAAAAATTATATTTACAATAAACTTTATGCTTAAGTAACAAAAACCACATGTTCGATTCTCGGATAAAGCAAACATATTTAATTATTTTTTTTTACATTTCCTTAAGTCCTTTCGTAATATGCAATATTATAAAATGTAACAAGAAACTGTAGCTGTATAGGTGTTTGAAATATAGCCACAGTTCAGCTGTGTTGTGCCTTACAGAATATAATTGATATTAAACTGGAATATGGTCTCCTTGTTTACGAGATGTGTCGCTGCAGAACAAACAATAAATTGATTTACATGTGTTTTCTAATTAATAATAATTTTTAAACTATCATATGAAAAATTTTAACGTGGATTTGACAAAAGTATGACCGTCATATTTCTCTGACGGGCATGAATTTGAGCAATAATAACAACGTGTCTTGCTACAAATTTTTTTAACAACTTATTTTGTTCCCAATTCGTAATTTTGCACATCGTTCTGAAAACGTTCATTGCCACATTCAGTTTGTTTCCCTTACAAGGGACATCAGAATTTTGATGTTCCCAAATAAAACCCTAGTTCAAGGGAATAATCTTGCTTTATAATATATATATATTTATTTATTTATTTAATTTTTAAGAGCGTTTGTTCGGTCGAGTGATTCTAGGCACTTATGGTACTAGGCACTCATAGTTCGCAACAAATGAAATTAAGTGTATTTAAACTCAGATAGGTTAACTCTTCTTATAAACCCCACTGTAGTTACAATCATCGTTAACGCTGTGAAATATATATTAGCACTTGTCGATAACTCACGCAATTGCAGCAAAACTCTTCGGCTTCGTTACGTAACATTCGTTATAAAGTAGTTAGAGTGATCAAATTGGGAAAAATAATTATATATTGTTTGAATTAACAATTATTTATATTTATGTTAAATAATATTAGTTTTATAGACTTTATAGGCCTATTCAGTAGTCAAAAACATATCTCAGCCAGTTTTCCCATAATGTCATTCCGAAGTCAAACATTTGCATGTTTTCCTTTCATATCCTCAGCAAAAACCAATAAACATAACGAAATGAATAAAAAAAACATTGAAACCATATGTTATTGGCTACTGTTTGACGTATACATAAAAATCAATATAAATAAATTAATTATTGTAATTTCGTATTTTTCCCTACCGTATAATGGATGCATTCATAATATAACCTAGGTAGTCGATGTGTTTGTTGCATCGCGAGGTACAGTAGCCAATATTCGGCTATTTACTTTATCTGCCCCCCCCCAAACAACTGCAAATTATTAGTAAAAGAACATCATCTGAAGAATACTTGTGTGGACTGAAGAGTGCGTTCAGCGATTTAGACAGGCGAAAATGATATTTCATAATAATAATAATAATAATTTATTTATTTATTATGTTTAAAGTGCCATCCAACAGTCTTGCGACCAATAACAGGATGACACTAAACAAATAACAGATACAAATACAGAGATACAGGATAAACAATTAACAAAGGACATACAAATGTATACAGACATACAAAACAAAGGACTAGACACTTACAACACACACTGACAGGACAATATGCGGTAAAACATTTAAAAAGAAGACAGACAGAACTGAGACACACTTAAACAACCTTATTTAAAGTCCCAGAATACAATCTTTCTTTCCTTAAAAGGATCAAATTTACAAATATCATTAAAATTTAATATACATCTGTAAATTAAGTTTTTATTTTTAGATAATGCGTAAAAAAGATTAAAGTTTCTACTAATACGGTTAGGCACCTTTAAACCTGTATTGTTTATAATAGTTTGACAATCAAAATAATATAGAAAGGAGTTAATAAAAAATAGAGCATCATTAACTATCCTACGAGCATGTAAAGTGGTTGTCTTAAAATCAGTAAGTATATCCACA